>JADLZN010006862.1:0-32228 GCA_018155175.1 Sinocyclocheilus anophthalmus | reverse complement strand
AGATATATATATATATTATATATATATATATATATATAATATATAATTACATAGGACATATAATATACAACATACCACACACACATTTAGTCAGTTAGCAGACGATGTTATCCTAAGTGACTACAAAATGCGGACAAATGGAAGCAAATCAAATACAAGAGAGCAATAATATGCAAATATTATATTAAATAATATAATAAATAGATTTTCTTTATCAATTAACTTCTATTAACTAAATTAAATCAACATTTGGTGTGAGCATTCTTTGTGTTTAAAACAGCTTTTTCAGGTAGCTTTGCAGGTAGCCTATAGGTTTCTTGTAGCGCCTTGGAGAAGTTGCCACAGTTCTATGGATTTAGTTGTCTTAGTTTTTTAGGATGCGGTAATCTCAGATGGACTGGATGATGGTGAGATCAGATCTCTGTATGGAGCACTGGCTGTTGTCAGATTCCTTGTCCATACAAAAATCTCACTGGATTATTACAATTAATGGCAAAAAGAAATGTTTGGAAATGTAAACTGATATTTCCCACTGACACACTACAACAAAAATAGAAATAACTGGCTTAAAACCAATTTTTTTTTTCGGGGGGACTAGTTTGAAATACTAATGGCCTAAGATTTTTGCACTATATCTATAAAATAAAACACTAACGAATACCCTAGGACAGGAAAGATGCAAGAAACGGCAAACATACCAGAAACCAACATCAATGATTAAGTTTGTAAGAGAAGGAGAAAATCCACCAACTACATAAACAACAAACAACTTCTTACAAAAGGCCTGGGAGATGAGAGTAGATCTGGGAGAAAGATTGCAGTTCCTCCAAGTAGTCCAGACAACCCTAAGACCAGATGTGGTTATGTGGTCTGACAAGGCAAAGAAGATCATTTTGATTGAAATTACAGTCCCGTGAGAAGAAGAATGCCACCAAGCCTTCGAAAGGAAGAGTGTAAAATATCAAGATCTTTTGCAAGACTGTCATGAGAAAGGGTGGCAGGCATGGCTGTTCCCAGTCGAGGTTGGCTTCAGAGGATTCCCGGCCCAGTCGGTATGGAGAATGTTCACAGCAATTGGACTAATGGGGGAGGCAGCAGAAAGACCCTCTTGTTTGTTATAGAATAGGAGAGAGGAGCAAAGCTGGAATCCAGGAGGAGAAGTTAGGCAGTGATTTGGCCACCACTGCTGACCCACCATCAGGAAGGTGTTATGGTTCAGGGTCGAAACACCCAAGGAGAGTTGGATACTGTCTGATGACATCAGCTCCTCCTGGCCAAGGCTACATTCACGCAATGTGAATGTTAAAGAAGCATCTTTTAGATGTAAGTAATATTATATATAATATAATAATGATAATGATAATAATAATAATTATTATTATTATTGAGACATTCTCTGATATTGGCTATATGCCATTAATATCTTCTTTTTCCCCCCAGAAACATAACTAAGTCAAGGCAATCTTGCCAAAACAAAGGCGTCTTCTTTTAATTGCTCTCAGACTAATAGCCAACCTGAGGCATTTAAAGAGGTGCTTAAACGTCAGTAGAAGTGATTGTTTTGTGTCATGTGCTGAAGCGACTGTCTTTGTGCCTTATTAAGAAGTGATGCTTTGTGTCATGCGCTGAAGCGAAAGTCTTTGCGCCTTTGTTCGTTGTCCATCCTATTTCATGATCAGACAAGGGTCGAGGAAGAAGCTGTTATGCCTTCACGCGATGCGTCCAGGAAATAGGCTTTTGGTGGGTAAGTCAGACAAAACATTTGTTACCTGTAGGCTAATTTACCAGTGAGCTGGTGACAAACTAGTTAATTAGGAAATGTACGTGAAAATGGATTTTATGTGCTTAATTGTGCTGATTTGTATGTTATACGGTTTAATTTATTCCAATATAGTTGTTTTATTCTTTGTTTGTTCCTTCATTCATTCATTGTCGTTCTCTCATATTTGTATTGTTCTGTATCTTGTGCCGAAGTGTTACTCGTGCTGCACTGGAGCGCTCGCGGCAGCGCGGTGACGGACGCTTCAACTGAGACTCGTCCCCAATGTGACACTGATGGATCGGTAAAGTCCTTCTGATCAGCCGCTCACTGGCTCAGTACAGCTTTCTGTCTCTAATTCTCAAGCTCTTCTCGAGCAGATATTTTAGCTTCACCCACATATGCCACAGGGCTGAGGTTAGAGATTCCTGAAGATGAATTTTTCACCATAACAAGATTTGCCTCCCAAGTGAATTTTACATTAATTTGAATGTAGGCACATGGATGCCTTTATAATTTTTTTTTGGTAAGATTTAAACATTATAAACATTCAGTTCTTTACTGTAGAAATTAATCGTAACAAGGTCACTAATTTAATTAAATATAAAGTGATAAAAGGAGTTTGTGCCTTAAGATGGAGGAAAATACTGGTTAGCACAGCTTTACTAGGAAAGTGAGTAAGTAACATTAAAATAATTCATACAAGACGATAAAGAAAAGTGTATAGATGTGTTTTAAAGTACCTCTGTGACTCTCATCTCCCCGATGGTCTGCCTCTGCCAGCGGCGCTGCGGCCGGAGGAAAAGACCAGTTAATACAGCTCCACTCGGGAAACCGAGATATTCTTACGGAAACTTAAACCCGGTTTTATATCTCGCAAATAACATCAGCATACAACGCAACAAGCGATAAAAGAGTCAAAAATGAAAATAAACCTACCATACTCTAGTGGTTTTTCATCTTCACGATGAGTTTATCACAGAGCCGTTGCCGAGGAGGTGTGTGCTTGTTTTTCGCAGTCATATGACGACTGGTTTTTAAATTACCTAAATATTTGATTTTTTTTTTTTTGTTAGGTCTTTATTTTTGTGCAGAAAATGCACTGAAAATCTAAACCTGAAAAACAGTAATAAAAGTTTTACTAAGTTTTAAAAAATTATTTACAATGATGCTGTTTGCTAGCTAGTATGCTGACCATCCAATCAAAGGAGGAGAAAATGCTGATGTTATCGTAAGCCAGCTAGCCCTGGTGCTGCCAACTCAAATCTGATTGGTTAAAGCAACAGTTCCATTGCCATTTATTTAAGCTAACAGACGCCTGCACTGAGGATTCTGAAGGCCTTAAGGCAGATTTCATTGACCCTGGCAACACGATGCTGAAATATGATTGGATGAAAGCTCTAATATAAACATACACTGCTGGAAGCAGTGTAACCAAGAGAAAGGCTATGAAATGAAGAGAATAGACCATTGGAAATAATTTAATACACATTCATGAAAAAAATATATTAAAACTAAATCAATGATTCTCATAGTGTTTAGGCCAGCAGAGAAGGCCTTGATGGCCCTGACGGCCCACCACTGTTAAATGCAAACACTTTACAAGGTGTGTAACCATCAAAACAGCTTAAAAACCTTAATGGGAAATGACACTCACCCTTTCTCTGTCTGTCTCACCATTAATCATCCATTTTAGATTGTAACTGAACAAATATGGATTCAGATTGAATACTGTTACAAATTCTGCTGTCTGAAAGCAAATCAAATCACATCTATCAAACAGGAATATATTTTACTGCTGTCTCTCCTGTTGGAAGTTTATGCAGGTGTTTTTTCACAGCGTCATTTTAAAAGGCATCTGTCAGCAACGAGAGTAATACGAGCTCTTGGAATATCACCCGTCAACTTAAAAGTCTGTGAATTTTGAACGGAAATCAATATAAAATGTGTTGCCTTGCAGGCCAGTTGTCATTTATAGTGGCAGGTGTTGTTGATGTTATGGTTTAATAACCATGTATAATAGAAGAGATGTCAAACTTTGATGCACATTCAAAAACGACTGTTGTGCAAATGTGCAACTCCTGGATCAAGAAAACGAGAACAGCTTGGACAGACTGTGCCTGCAAAATGTTCTGATTGTCCTTTTTTTCTTCTTCTTCTATGTGAACTTGAATAGAGAGAGCACTCGCTTCCTTTGACTTTATCAAAATTCATTTTTCTGTGCCTTAATGTTGTGTGTGGTACTAGGATGTGTCTGTAATGAGTTTGCTAGATATTTTAAAGCAATCCTAAGTATATTAGCATAAAGCTACTGTGCACAGTTTATTTAGGGGTGGCATATCTTACCCCACTTGCCCTTCTAAGAGTTTGTTTTAGTACACGAGCACATGGACAACTATTTCATTTTTGATTACATTTTAATTTTCATTAATTAATTAATTTGTGTATTTATTTATTTATTTGCAGTGTATATCTACCTGTGATATAAAATCATTTGTCTCTCAAAATATTATAAGTCACTGTTTTGCGGAAATGTGCACAGATTAATGGTTACAAAATTTATAAACAGCATTTAGATAATAGATATAAGCGGTGAGTTTTCATTTATCAGCTCTGCAGGAAATAGAGAACCCCTTTTTTACTTTTTTACTACCTCCAGTGAGTGAGCCAGAGGTATTATAGGTTAGCATAGTCGTCTTATGCAATCATTAGATTGGGATTAATCAGCGGGTGACATCAGTAGTTCTGAAGTATCGTCTGATGCTCTCTGACATATGATGTGCCACTCCTAAATGGTCATTTGAAATGGGGTCAAAGATACAGTCAGTTTAATCATGAAGAGCTTAGATGGATTACATGGGTTAATGGCGAATGGGTTAAACATGCTTCGTTTTGATTAAATCCCTATTTTTTTCTATCCCTCGTCTTTCCTTTTCCCACTTTTAATGAAATGTAAGCTATCTATCTGTCTGTCTGTTGGTTTGTCTCAAAAAAAACAAAAAACCAAAAAACTCAGTGGCACTTCCATTATGTTTTTTATCGCTTGTCAGGCACTTTAATGTTTTCAATTACTATACTAAAAATTATTTGTACTTCTAAGATAAATTTAAAAAAAGGGGGGGGGGGGATCACCTAAGTGTCTAAGTAAATCTATCTATCTATCTATCTACAAATATCTAGATGCTACATTGTGGTACTATTTGAATTTCTGTTTTGTATTTTCCATAGATAAAGTCTTCGTAATTTTTTTTGTGATTTTGTCATTTTTATTAGATTTTTTTTCAATGCCTATGCAGGTTTTATACATTTTTAGTTCAATTTTGGTTATTTTAGTAAATCAAGTTAAACTAAATGAAACCGAGAATTGTTTAATATTTTATTTCATTTCATTTAAATTGTTTTTATATGAACATTTTTATGGTGTTTTTTGTTAATTATAATAACCTTGTTTCACTGTACTCGTGTTTGTGTGCATTTGTGTGTCTCATGCTTTGGCTCTACACTGATCATCAATCACAGCAGGAAAACACTTTCTGTGTTGTCCCACCTGACGTTTGACCTTTGTGCATTTTTTCCTCCTGTTTTCCGCTGTTTTTCATTCAGAAATATGGTTCGACTGACATTTTCATAAATGGCTTCATAGATGACCTGACAAGTGTTGAGTCTTCGTATGAAACTAGCGTAAATAAATCCTATTATCTCACATTACAACACAATGATCGCAGAGAGAATTTTCCTGTGGGGAATTCTGTATCATTTCTCCCAAGAGACCAAGAGGACATTTTTAACCTCCTGGTGGAGAGATTGACAGAGAGAGAGAGAGAGAGAGAGAGAGAAAATACAAATAAGAAGTCTACTGCTCTTATCACAAAACACATAGAGCGAGCATCATTCACTCTGAAGATCTATCAGAATGACTTTGTTGTAGAAGTGCGACACTTGAATCTGGACAGAGCACTGTGTGTTTAATAATGTATTTCATTTGAATAGTCATATCTGCTTCAAAACTTTTGAAAACTACCATAGCAAATTCACAAAAATCTGATTCTTCTCTCTCATAATCCCCCTGGACCCAATACTGTAGCTACCTTACAGCTGTCCTGGTTACACTTCCTCCACCTGTAGTCTCTGGTTGTCTAAAATATCCTGAACTTCCTCTCTACAGGGGATGACCGGCATCCACAGGAGGACTGACCGTACCCCACTGACCCAGGCTCGATTTCCCCAGGGAGGACATGTCTAGAGTGCCAGGCCATTGAAATCTGACCCTCGTTCCTGCTAGGACGTCCTTCGATGGGCTAAAGGCAGTGAGGTAATGTTGGTGATATTAGACACACCCTCTCAATGAGGGTTATGGATCAGTGCGGTTCACTGTATGGCTGGTGTACACGCTCTGTGCAGTTATACCCTTTAACCTATCAGCATATGGCCTGAGTCAGAGCTCATAGTGCCATATGCTTTCTCCCACTGTCCAAACTTCTCCAACTGCAATATATCTTTTATTTGTAAATGTGTAGTTTCACGTCAAGGCTTTCAACAGAACAAGGCTCTCAGCAGAAAAAAAGTGGAAAGTGTACACAGTAAACAGTGAAAATAATGAAATTTAGAGTGTAAAAGAGTTGAATGTGTTGATACAACGAAGAAAGCAAGAAAATCACCTCTCCACCCTGGAAAATATGATTCTTAATATTTTATGCAATTTTGCCTTGTGAGTAAATTGGTATCATGTTAATATGTCATCATTTCTTTAGCTATGAATCTATTATTATTATTTTTTTTGGTAACACTTTATTTTGAAGGGTGTCATTGTTGAACATGTTACATATACTATTACTTTTATACATTAACAATTACATTATGCCATTAATACAGCAAAATAAACCTAAGCCAAACCAAACCATATCGCTAGTACATAATTATTATTAATCAGTACTTAAATATAAGTATTATAATTTATATAATACTAATTATACAATCTATAAAAAATTTATTTTTTTCAAAAACATGGTTTAAGACTTTTTTCCCTGTATAGACAATCTACTGTAGCAAGAAGGTTGTTTTTGCGTAAAGTTACCTGTTTACATCTTTTTACTTTGTTTTATTCATTTTTAGCTTATATATTTAGTCATTTCTGTTTGCTGTGTTTTTATTTTATTTTTATTTTTTAAATAAATAAATAAAAAAGTCTGTGTACTCTTTAACAGCTTCCCAGCTTCTCCTCTTTTTTTATAGAGATTCTGTTTTTTTATTATTATTTAATGAATACTAAAGAGCAGTATTAGAGTTTTTGAGTGGTTCATACAAGCAGTATTACTGTCAGCTTTAATTTCATGCTTAATCTTGAGGTCATATTAAAAAGACACATGCTGTTTTTTCATCTGCCCTTGTCATTTATACAAAAGAGTGAAATGACAATGTGAGAAAGAAAGGATGAGAGGAGGAGAGCAGTACACAGAAGGGTGCACATGTCTAATGCAAGTAATGAGCAGAGAGAGGGAGTGAAAGGTAAAGGTCAGCAGTCGCTCTTGATAGTCTATGATGGTGGGACTTAGCTAAATCTTCCTCCGCTTCCGCTTCATTTAAAAGTCGTTCTTTTGTAAAGTCGTCTGCCAGAGAAGGAGGAAACTTAGTAGCCAGGAGATTTAGATGTCTGAAAAAACAGCGCAATACGAATGAAACTGAGTACACAGTCTTTTATGGGCCGTTAGATCTATTTCGCGTTAGAGCGCTAAGCCTCTTTTGTTGGTTGGCTAGAATCACCCATTGAAAGCCGTGAGTTTGACTAACTCGTCTCTGTGTGTGTGTGTGTGTGGTGTTCAGGCACAAAGTGAATGTCACAAGCAAACCTCCATTGAGAATAGTTTTCATACACCAACTTTAGTCATAATGATTTATATCCAGACTCCAATGTGATTGTTTGGCCTTCAAGCTGACAGAACATAATAACACGCATCATGTGACATAATTTCCGTGGCCAATCAGAACACAGAACTGCCATCACACACATTTCAGCACTGTACTCTTGTTGTACCGCTCAACAGGGGCATGTTTGATGACAAAATCGTCCTGAGAAAGAGCAGAAATCATTTATTAAAGACTGAAAAAGTGCTTTTAGAGCTAGTGCACTTACTGTATTTGTGTGGGAAAGGATACGGATGAAGAGAAAAGCTCTTGCTGGTAATTTATCTCTGACCTGGCCTTCACATCCAAAGGTTATTGGGTCTCTAACAAATCCTATCATGTATATTGCCATCCCACAATGCTCAGAGATGGCGCTGGCACCAATTGAAACAGTGTTTCTTTGTGTGTTTCCACATGAGATTAAAGACAGGGACATTATAGATGGGATTAAAGATGTGTGTGTGTGTGTGTGTCTGAGCAGGAGATATTGCACTTCAGCTACAGTATTTGAGGTTGGGCGCTAATGTTTTCCTGTGTGGCGTTTAACTCATACAACAGACCGATTCAACAGATCAATTCAGTGTTATGGCATCTAGCACTGTGGTTTGGAACATAAACACACTGACTCATGAACCATGGGAGAAATGTTTCTTTGGAAAGAGGACTTGTCTTGGTTTGAGGAGCTTATGTCTGAGGAAATTAATAATTCAGCCTTCTTTTTCACTCCTACTCAAGACTGGTTATTTGCTCTTGAGGGTCTTATTTGAGGTTATATGGATTATTATACCATATTCTCTCAGTTGACTCATAAACATCCAGACGTTAATACATGCATTCTCAATAGGCATGGGCCAGTATGAGATTCTGACGATATGATAACCTTAGATACAAATATCACGGTTTCACGGTATCAAAATTACAGCTCTAAAATAAGTTATTTTTAAATGTCTGGGTAAAAAAACTACTTTTTTTCCAACTGAACACATTTTATTTTTAAGAAACATTTTGGAACAGTAAACATGTCAGGCTAAATAATTAGAATAAATAATTAAATTATTCTTAATTAAATGCAGTCACTTAAGTGAGCCTAAACCTGCAGCTCAATAATCAAAAATATAATTTCTTTTTTTTTTAATTAATAAAAAATGCATGCATAAACTTGCAGCTCAGCAAGGTTTTTGAAGACACGCTCACTTTCTACACTTCCGTCTTTCAGTCCAAGTTATGATGCAGGAATGTTCACCTTTTCCAGGTTTGGAGCAATGAGGTACGAGGATGTGTGCCACATTCACACAAGGAAAAAAGAGAGTGTACGCGCGGTCGGTCTCTCCGTACAACACTCAAAACAGTGGCAAAGTTTTTTTGTTAAAATGGTGATTTTGAACAGAGTGATAAACACTGGCCGGAGGCCTTAAAAGTATAAATGTGGATACCAGCTAAATTTATTATTGGGACTAAATCGCAGAAAGTAGGTACATGTAAGTGAACTTTAGATGGGGGTTGGGGTGGTGATGGGAAAAGTTAGGCTCATTTACCGACTAGCCTTGGAGTCTCGTTCCGCCCCCACAAATGAAAGACAACGAAGCTTTTTTCGAGTCATTTCGTAATTTTCGAGTCATTTTAGCAAAATATAATTAAAAAGTTACGTGTTACTTCCCTAATATGTCTACAACTTACGCAAACGTTGATCACAAGTTACAAACAATACAAAACTATAATGCTATAAAAAACAGAAAAGATTAATTCATTGATTACCTGGGTCTTCAGTCTATGATTAACTCACCTCACCTCATATCTGACAAGTCTTCGGGTTGAGTCGTTCGTTCATCATGACAGCCCCATACACTTTAACCAAGCAGTTCTGAGCGGAAAGAGAATTGATAGTTACTTCTCGAGTTTTCGATCGTTAGTTCTTTTGTCACGTGACGGAGACCAGATGGAAGAGGAAATAGTAATGTACAAGCTTCCTACAAACTGGGTGACATAGTTCTAGTATAATCATTCATGACTATTATATTATTACTATTACAGTCCTGTGATGCAGTTCTGTTATCAATTGTTAGTTTGACTTCTTTACAGTTGATAAATGTGTGAAATTTCTGCTTATGGTTCTTTTCCATAACACGAATGTTGTAACCAAAGGCAACAAGAGTTGGTTTCGTATTAAGTCTCTTGCGGCTCACATGCATTGGGTAAAGCTTATGGGGCGTCACGTA
The DNA here is from genome assembly GCA_018155175.1 of Sinocyclocheilus anophthalmus. Lineage (NCBI taxonomy): Eukaryota > Metazoa > Chordata > Actinopteri > Cypriniformes > Cyprinidae > Sinocyclocheilus > Sinocyclocheilus anophthalmus. Next base: position 22,352 of record JADLZN010006862.1, on the reverse strand, counting down.
ATGAAGAACGACCTCAAACCCAGAGACTCGAGAGATGATTAATCAATTCTCTTTCCGGCCTCAGGACTGCTTGGGTTAAACTTATGGGGCTGTCATGTGATGAATGAATGACTCGAAAAACCCGAAGACTCTAAACAGGTGAACTACTTGACTAATTCTAGTACAGAACCTATAGGATGTTGCGCGACTGAACGAATCACTCCCCGACATGACTTGTTCTTCCTGAGTCACATTAAAGATTCTTTCAAAATGAACGAATCATTTAAGAACGACCCAACACTATTAGACTGCTATTCCTCACTCTTTGAAGTAACGTGAGGGAGGAAACTAGCTGATGTTAGCTAGTTAATTAGCCATGTTATATTCCTCGGTAGCAAGCCAAATAGTATTTATTTCAACACCTGAAACAAACGGCGGGTGGGTCTCTTGTCTTGATGGGGGGTTGAAAGAGGGAGAAATGAAGATGACACAGATATATAGTTTATGTTCGACTTGGAAGTATTTATTTAGCGATCGGCGCTAAAACGTCATATGTACGGAACATCGTTGTGTACGGAACATGGTAAGTCTACGTTACCCGAAAAATTCCCATACGACAGACTTCGTCTTTTTCGACGGTGGAAAAAGTTCCAGGGATTCACCTCCTTCGTCCATCCCACACACAGGTGACTCTCACTGACTGCTCGCACCAACCGGAGGGGGAGGGGTCGTGTGACTCGATACGCTCTTTGCTGCACACAACTGAGGGATTCCTGCACTTTCAGTCTTTGAGGAGACATGAAAAACAGCGTGTACTGCAGGAACGGTATAACGGAAAATTTGAGTGGTTTTGAAACGTGACTTTTCCAAACCGCGGTATACCTTGAAACCGGTTATCGTCCCATGCCTAATTCTCAATAAGAATGAATGTATCTGTTTTATTAATTTATAGAACAAAATACCAATTAATTAGCAATATTTTTTTTTTCAATATTTCAACAAATGCTTTATGGAAATGTAAAATTAATTTTTACTTACCCTTAGTTTTTTTTTATTTTTTATTATGCAGTGAAAGTCAGTGGTGTCCAGTGTTGTTTTATACTGTATGGACACAAGATGTTTTTATTGTATAGACAAAAAAAAGTTAAAACATTCTTCAAAATATCTTCTGTTGAAATGAAAGTAACAAATACACACATAGTTTATTGTGATTTAAAAAAAATTTTGACTGTTAGTTACACATTTTACTGTGGAAATGCCATAATGCAGTGATGATACCATGATGATTTGATATATGTATTTGCTTATTACCTTTTAAAAGTTTGTGGTCAGTAAGATTTTCTTATATGTTTGATACATTAATTGAAATTACCTTTTAATTTACTAAATAAAAAAAAGACGAGGTAAAAGGACATTTATAATTTACAAAAGGCTAGGGTAATGGCTGCTAAAAAAAATCAGCTTTGCATAACAGGAATAAATGACATTTTAAAATACTGTATGTTAGAAAAGCGGGAAGTTAATTTAAATTGTTTGTACTGTTGTTGTTTACTTTTTTTTGGTTAATCAAGTAAACAAAGCCTCAGATAAGAGAATTTTGAAATGTTTTGTATGTTGTTATAAAGAATATCATGGTATCCAAAAATACAGTGTAGTGCACCTGCACATTTTATTTCATTGATTTTGTTTTCATGTCCATTCCACACTGGAATACAGAGGAAAAGTGGTAATAATGTGCGGAAAGCAGGTTCTAGAAGGTTAGAAGTATTTTGGCTGCATCTGTTCTTGTAAGAGCAGCTCTGTGTGCCGCATTAGAGAGAGGCAGAGCCACAGAAGGAGCCGTTGTCTTGACAGCCTGTCACCGTGGCGACCGAGCACATTCCAGGTTTGTTTCCTTTGATTCGGTATTCAGGGAAACGTGCATTAGTCAGAAGCTCGCAAAGCAGGAGGCTGCTGGTTTTATTTATGTCCATCATCATTCTCTCCGAAACCAAGATGGATTAGTATGCGAGTGTACTGAAACAGCCCATGACAAACCTCAAAGAACCGGGGAAAGCTTTTAATGGCTGCAGGTGCACAATATAAGTTTAATGAATACTCTGGAAGCACACATAAATCCTTATGCACACATTTGCAAAGTGACAAGCATTGATTTCTCTGTAGGCTCATGGCTTTTGGACTCTTATACTCTCTAAAATGATCAAAGAAAATGAAAGCTTTTTTTTCTGTTGTGCTGATGTGCACAACAGAAGTTTCTTGCATCAGTTTAATTTTCATGTGTCACTAATGAAAATAAATAAATAGATTTTACTATACATCCCGATTGGCATGATTTCAGATTTATGAAAGTTAACTTTATAGCCAGAGACCGACCCAAATTTTTCATCAGGGAAATTTCAGGCTGCCTAAGAGTGAGAATGACGTCGTCTGCATAAAGCATTATTTTTTGTTGGTTTTCCCCCAAATAGACACCATGAATGTTTTCATTCTGTCGTACATATATTGCTAAAGGCTCTATAGCAATAGCAAACAATAAGGGTGAGAGTGGGCAACCTTGACATGTTCCACGGTGAAGATCAAATGAGGATGAAACAACATTATTAGTTATTATAGAGGCTTTAGGATTCGTATACAACAAGCTAATCCATTTAGAGAAGTTATCTCCAAAGCCAAATTTCTTCATAACCTCAAACAGGTAACCCCACTCCACCCTATCGAGTGCTTTCTCTGCATCGATTGACACTAGAAGGCCTGATTCTGGAGTTCTTTCAAAATAGTTCATAATATGAAATAAACGTCAGGTTATTATAAATAAGATGAGGCTTTATAGAAAAACCTGTATGACAGGGTAATTATCTAGGAAAATCAATTCTAATTATTGGCTAACTTTTTAGCCAGTAGTTTTATATCAACATTTAATAAGCTAATGGGCCTGTACGAGCCACAGTTTTCAGGGTCTTTCACTTTTTTTTAAGATAAGTGAAATTACTGATGTATTCATAACATCGGAAATAGATGATTCTTCAAATGCTTTAGAAAAGGCCCTCAAAATGTAACCGCAAGCTTGTCATGCAATATCTGAAAAGATTCAGCAGGAAAACCATCGGGGCCTGAGGATTTCCCCAGTTGTAGAGAAGAAATAGTAGATTTAACTTCTGTCAAAGAGAAAGGGGATTCTAATAAATCATGCTGTCCAAGTTGTTATACTTGGGACCACTACTTTTTTTTTTAAAGAGATGTCTTTTAGACTGTATGGGTTACCTTCAGATGAATACAATTCAACATAGAACTGTCTAAATACATTGTTCATTTCTTTGTCATCAGTACACATTCTGCCCTCTCCATCTCTCACCGCTGAGATACATTTTTTACCTGGTCTGTTCTTTATAAGTTTTGCCAACAAACAATTGGGTTTATTTCCCATCTCAAATAAATGTTGTCTAGCAAAAAGAACATCTCTCTCAGCCCGTGCTGTCACCAAATCGTTTAATAATGTCCTAATGTGCTTTATTTGAGTAAGTACATCTTCTGATTTTGAGATATAATACTGCCATTGTAAATGGGATATTTGCTTTTCTACAATATCCTTATTCTTTTTACTTAAGAAAATATCATACCTCTAATATAAGCTTTGTAGGCATCCCATAACACTCTGGGATCAGTCTCTTCTAAATCATTACAAAGGAAATAATAATCTGTTTTCTCCTTTAAATATTCCACAAACTGGTCATCCATCAAATAATAAGGCTTTAATTTCCAGAAATAAAAAGTTTTCGGTCTATCTATTAAACATATAGCGATAGAGACCGGGGCATGATCACAAATAGTAATGGAACCAATATCTGCTTGACTGACCAAATGAGCCATATTGCATGAAGTAAATATATAATCAATTCGAGAGGCAGTCTGATGCGGGTGAGAAAAAAAAAAGTGAATTCTTTAGAAGTACGATTATAAAACCTCCAAATATCAAGAAGATTCTGTTCATAACATGTGTCCAAAAATCCCAACCTGCAACATGTGGTTGAAAAGTAACTGGGCGTCTGATATCCAGGTAGGATAAGCAAACCATTACAGTCACCGCCCCAACTAACATCTTCCATCTACATTGCCCAATCTACTGAATACTTAAAAAATCATTAAGATTATTAGGGCCGTATATACATACACCCAATAACAATTTCCTTACCATAAAGTAAACCCTTTATAAAAATGGTTCGACCTTCTTCATCAGAATCTTGTGTTATTAATGTGAACGGGAAGTTTGTATGTAGTAATATACAGACACCACAGCTTTTTGTAGAAATAATAATAAATCTGCCCAACCCAATCCCTACAAAGCTTTTGATGTTCCTTATTATTTAGATGGGTCTCTTGTAACAACCTTGAAAACGGACACCTTACGTAATTAACATCCAAACATAGTAGGTGTATATTACAAAAAAAAAAAAGTAAATAATTATTCTGGGATCTTCTTACATCTGTCCCAAAGAACACAACACAAATCAAATAAATTAACTATCGTTAAGTAGAGAGGTGGCTAAGAAAGACATACGTTTAACTACCACACTGGCTGTTGTTAGAAAAGTAGAGCAGAAACAAAGCTCCTCCACGTAGCAAACACAACAAAGTTGAAATCTCCAAAACATATCTTAAACTTCTTCTATATCAATATAAATATAAACCATGAAAGATAAGACAGTCTCGTAGTCCCTCACTAATACTAATGATCACATAACCAATCTTACAATTAAAGAAGAAGAAGCAAAAAAGAAGTAGGCTATTGCAATCATGAGAACCTTCCAAGAGTCCTCACAGTCACCACTTTTGCCTACAGGAGTGGCTTCGGTGTTCGTGAGCTTTTATTGAATAGAAAAGTTATGGAGGTAACCACGCTTCGCGTTGGAGAGTCACACCCCCTTGATAGTAGCAGCGACATAAACTGAATCTGGATACCAGCATCAGATAAACGCCTTTCCGGATCTTCTTCGTTTCAAGACTCTTGTTGTTCCCCCATGAAAAGTCGGACGAAGTAACGTTTTTTCCACGTGTTAATATCTGGTCTACTGGCCGCTTAAGGCTGCTCATTTGGTATCTTATGGGAAATTAACCAAGGCACCTCTCGGTTGGCATCCACAGTCCGGCTCAAGGCTCCCCCCCCCCCCGATACGTAGGAGCGCGCGAAGCTTAATTAGTTATTTTGTCGATGCCAGGATATCGGGGCCCAAGCTGAGATACCTTCTAATTGAATCCAGATAACTATCATGCCACCTTTCTCTCAGGTTAGAATGTTAAACCCTTGTCTCGTCGGCGACCCCGTCTCCACTACCCTACCTACAGCTGTTCTCGTGCGCTGTTTCCAGGCCCTTTTCTAGACTGAAACACGGCGTTTTACTAAGTTGCGACTGCTCTGTTTCAGACTCATGCCTATGAAATACGCTTTTGTATCAGCCATCCATTAAAAGTCAAAGTACCTCATATCCTAAGAAGTAGATATCGCTTTTGCAGACATGTCAGCAATTGGCTCGTGATGTTTCCGTAGTTTCATGTCCAATATTGCTGACATTCTTTCAACAGTGCAAGATACAGTGTCTTCAGTCAAGATGGCAGTCTGAGAGCATGCCTCGTTTTCTTCCTCCGGCCCGCCGTCTGCGTTCTTAGTTTGGCGAGTTGTTCTTCGTTGTACTTTTGTAGAAGAATCAGATTGATTCCAAAGTGTCTTCAGTGACAACACTGTTTATCCACATTTTAATCAGAATACAGCGCCGATAGAAACAGTTTTGGAGAAGTAGTGGCTTAATTAACTGTGGAGCAAAATGAAGCGCGTCTACACTGTATCACGCATCACCGGAAGTCTCCAAAATTCCTTGTTTTTATTGTTGTGATTAATTTTTATGATTATTTTAATTCCTTTTATGTAAAGCACTTAAAAATAAATAAACATTGCCTTGCCTTTTATTTAAATAATTCAACTTTTATTTAACTTAATTTATAAAAAAAATTTAATGTAACAGTAAATCATTACATCTTTGACATTGTGATCGAAGCAAGATGTGAAAAATGTATTTATATAAAAAATATATACACTGAACAAAATTATAAACGCAAAACTTTTGTTTTTGCCCCCCATTTTTCCTGAGCTGAACTCAAAGATCTAAGACTATTTCAATGAACACAAAAGGCCTATTTCTCTCAAATATTGTACATAAATCTGTCTAAATCTGTGTTAGTGAGCACTTCTTCTTTGCCGAGATAATCCATCCATCTCACAGGGTGGCATATCAAGATGCTGATTAGACAAAATGATTATTGCACAGGTGTGCCTTAGCTGGCCACAATAAAAGGCCACTCTAAAATTGGCAGTTTTACTGTATTGGGGGGTCCGAGGGGGTCCGAAAACCAGTCCGTATCTGGTGTGACCACCATTTGCCTCACACAGTGCAACACATCTCCTTCACATAGAGTTGATTAGGTTGTTGATTGTGGCCTGTGGAATGTTGGTCCACTCCTATTCAATGGCTGTGCGAAGTTACTGGATATAGGCAGGAACTGGAACACACTGTCGTAAACGCAGATTCAGAGCATCCCAAACATGCTCAATGGGTGACATGTCCCGTGAGGATGCTGGCCATGCAAGAACTGGGATGTTTTTAGCTTCCAGGAATTGTGTACATATCCTTGCAACATGGGGCCGTGCATTTTTATGCTGCAACATGAGGTGATGGTCGTGGATGAATGGCACAACAATGGACCTCAGTATCTCGTCACGGTATCTCTGTGCATTCAAAATGCCATCAATAAAATGCACCTGTGTTCATTGTCCATTACATACGCCTGCCCATACCATAACCCAACCACCACCATGGGCCACTCGATCCACAAAATTGACATCAGCAAACCACTCACCCACACAACACCATACATGCTGTCTACCATCTGCCCTGTACAGTGAAAACCGGGATTCATCCGTGAAGAGAACACCTCTCCAAAGTGCAGACGCCATCGAATGTGAGCATTTGCCCACTCATGTCGGTTATGACGACGAACTGCAGTCAAGTCGAGACCATGATGAGGACGACGAGCATGCAGATGAAGTTCCCTGAGACGGTTTCTGACAGTTTGGGCAGAAATTCTTTGGTAATGCAAACCGATTGTTGCAGCAGCTGACATAAACCGGGTGGCTGGTCTCAGACGATCTTACAGGTGAAGATGCTGGATGTGGAGGTCCTGGCTGGTGTGGTTACACGTGGTCTGCGGTTGTGAGGCCGGTTGGATGTACTGCCAATTTCTCTGAAATGCCTTTGGAGACGGCTTGTGGTAGAGAAATGAACATTAAATTCACGTGGGCAACAGCTCTGGTGGACATTCCGGCAGTCAGCATGCCAATTGCACGCTCCCTCAAAATGTGCGACATCTGTGGCATTGTGCTGTGTGATAAAAACTGCACATTTTAAAGTGGCTTTTTATTGTGGCCAGCCTAAGGGGGGGGGGGGGGGGGGGGGGGGGGGGGGGGGCAACCTGTGCATCATCATTGGCTGTCTAATCAGCCTCTTGATATGCCACACCTGTGAGGTGGGTGGATTGTCTCGGCAAAGGAGAAGTGCTCACTAACACAGATTTAGATATATTTGTGAACAATATTTGAGAGAAATGGCCTTTTGTGTACATAGAAAAAGTCGTAGATCTTTGAGTTCAGCTCATGAAAAATGGGGCAAAAACAAAAGTGCTGCGTTTATAATTTTGTTCAATGTATTCAAAATTTATATCAAGATAGTTTTCATGGAGTACTGAACTATGTAATTGTATATGTATTTATTTAAAGAAAAACATTTATAAAGATATCCCCCCCCTTCATTTCTGTAGAGAATTTTTAGAACATGAAGAAATGAAAAGCTTTTAAAATTTATTAGCAAAACCGTTTATGTTGCCATTGACTCCCCGTGTTTTTTTTCTGTTTTTTTCCCAGCTATGAGAAAGTCACTGGCTGTTTTTCCAAAAATCTCGTCGGTTAGAAAAAAAAGGAAAAAATATAGATATTGTATAAAAAATTTACAGCTCTTGAACAAATTAATGGTTGAGTAAATGATTGACGCGTTTTCATTGTTGGGGTTCAAACTATCCTAAGTTAAAAAAAGGGAGCATCAGTGAAAAGTTATGTTCACACACTGTTCTCACTCCTTCATAGGAGCCTTCATATGGGTGTTCCTATTTGTATGGGTGAGCAATGCCATAACTTCATGCAGGGTCCTTTCTACCTGAATGTTGCGAAAATAGCCATAGATGGTAGAGGGCACTTAACTCAGTAAGCAATGTTTGGTGGTATGTGTGTGTGTGTGTGGTGTGTGTGTCTGTGTTTGTGTTTGTGTTTTTGTGTCTTTGTGTGTGGTGTGGGTGGTGTGTGTGTGTGTGTGTGTGTGGTGTGGTGTGTGTGTGTGTGTGGTGTGTGTGTGTGAGTGTGTATGTCGGTATGTCTGCGCCCAAGGAATGGGAAGATATTTTAAACTAAGTAAATTAACAAATGTGCATGCTCAGTGAAAAAATGCCATGGCAACTATTTAATGGGGTCATATGATGCGATTTAAAATTTTTCCTTTCTCTTGCGAGGTGTTACAAGCTTTGGTGCATAAAGAAGATCTGTAAAGGTTGCAAAGACTAAAGTCTCAAAAAGAGATATTCTTTATAATGATTAATAGGCAGGCCATGCTACCTAAAGGTCGTTCTAACACGCAACCAATTGTATGTCAAGAGGTGGGGAAACTTTGCATGAAGCGTAACTTTTATCGTGCTGTGTATATTGTTGTTTGCCGCTGCATGTCGTGAGAGGCGATGTGTGCAGAAATTCTTTGGTTATGCAAACCGATTGTTGCAGAAGCTGTCTGGGTGGCTGATCTCAGACGATCTTGGAGATGAAGATGCTGAATGTGGAGGTCCTGGGCTAGTGTGGTTACACATGGTCTGTGGTTGTGAGGCCGGTTGGATGTACTGGCAAATTCTTGAAAACGTTTGTGAAAGTGAAACTACTTTTTTTGGTCTTCCAAAAGAGAATGATATCTGTTTTGTCATGCCTGGAGCTGATCCGTGCTTGTTGCTGAGGAAATACAACAACTTTGGGCTGTGGATCACCGGATCGGCTTTCACCGTGGACGAAGCAGAGTACAGCCCGGGGTCATCACATGTAGTTGCCGCAAGCCCGCCAGACGCTCCTCCGTCGAATCCGCCGGCCGCACCGTTCTCAAGCCCCCCACCGCTCCGTTCTGTCACTTAGGTCGCGTGTGTGACGCTGTGTTTTTTGTTGTGAAAGTGAAACTACTTTGTTTTTGCCTTCCAAAAATGGACACGACTAGAAATCAGTGTTTAAGTTGTATTTACAAAACGGTTCCAGAACAGTTCAACCCAAATATAAATTTGTGTGCAGCAGATTTTATGGAGGACCATTTCCTGATCCTGGTAGAGTAAACTACAATACCGGCTGTTCTGACTCAAACACTGTAAGTACGTTTTTATAAATAAAGAATTTTTATTATTCTATTTTTTAGTATTTAAGCAAGTTTTGGGCAGGTAGAGGTCGGGCCTGGTGTTTCAATTATCCGATCCCAACATTGCAGACAGGTTTAGTTACGCCGGTAAAAAAGGACAGTATAAGTCACGTATAATCCATATATGGACCACTGGATGCACGAATGCCTCGTTTATTAATGGTTTTCATGTTTGCAATCATCGCTCCGGCCGACAGGATAATCACAATATGCGTAGGGGCTTAAACATTTCCGTCCAAGCTTGGAGGAATTCGGCCACCACCAAAAGAAAAAAAAAAAACAAAAAAAAAAAAATAATAAAAAATAAAAAAAAAAAAAACAAAATAAAAACCAAAAAAAAAAAAAAACCAATCATAAGCATGGATAGCTGGCCAATCACAGCACACCTTGCTTTTCAGACGATGAGCTGTTAAAAATCGACGCGTTTCAGAAAGGCGGGGAATAGAGGAGAAACAATAATGTATAGTATGTGGAAAATTTGTTTTTTGAACTTTAAACTGCATAAACACATTTCATTAGACCAAATACACTAAATAATGTTCTTTTAGCAACATCATACGACCCCTCAGGGTCAGCTGCTCTTTTTATGCAGGAAACTCTCCACCAATGAGCTTGTCTTTAGATTAATAATAATTTAAACCCATCAGAAACTTTTTAGACCAGTGAAATGAGGCTCTTTATTCTTTTGCATGCTAACTTCATGTCACAGGTGAGCTACAGCTTTCGAACACACAGGCTGCAGCAAAAAAAAAAAAAAAAAAACCCTGCCAGCGAGTCACCGACTCCCCAGGTTTCCGCTGTAGCTTATTATTTTCTGGCTGAAAAATGTAGAGGCTCTTTCTGAAGCAGCGCAGAGGGAACACTTAGGGCCCAAATGGGTCCTCGCTAAAACAACTTAGTGTATCTGTCCCCTGCTGTGGCTGTCTTTCTCTCTCATTCACTCACATATTCATATCTTAACACCGGGAGCGCTGAACACTGACGATTTTGAGAAGGAATTAGAGGAAGATTAAAAAAATTATACGAACTGGCTATAATTTCAAGTCTCTCCTAATGTTTTATTAATTCGTTCAGATAAAAGAATATTAATTGAGATGCTGTAACGGCACCTAAAGTCCATACATTATGAAAATGGTTGGAGACGTTGTACATGTGTTATGAGGAAATATGAAATAATCTGAGGAGAGCCGGGACCTTTTAATGTGGAACTGAATGGGAGGTGGACTCTCTCTCTCATACAAACACTCACACAAAGGTTTTGGCTCTTTGTAGTTCATTCAGTGGTAATTCTGGCTTCAGCTCTGAGCATCGGACATGTTCCCAGGCTTGCCGCTCAGGAGGGTGTGAATAAATGAGACTCTCTCTTTCTGGCCACGTACACATTCAAAAGCTTTGTGACAGCCTCATTTATTTTCAGGAGTGAATCCTCTAAGTTATAATTCCATGTGTGAATGGAATAAAAGAGTGACTCCTACGACTCCAAACCTGTTGGCAGTGTAACTTTTCTTTGTAAACAAATAAAGGGTTCAAACAGCTTATTTTTTACAGTTTACCTGTTTACTCTTTTTACTATTTTTGATCAAATTAACATTAAATAACAAAGACATACTAATATAACAAGACCACTAGTAAAATGCTTTTCTTTTGCAGTTTTTCTAGTAATTAAAAAAAAATAATAAGTTATAAATTACTAATTTCATTATCACCACAATAGTTGAACTGAAAAACATATGTGCATTTTAGAATATCTTCATTTCTGTTGCGTTCGCCGACAAGTAATTGTAAAAGGATTTGTTTGGGTTTGCTCACTGAGTAATTTAGAAATATTTACACCAGTATTTGGTCACTTGATTTGTTATGAGTGATTAATTGAATCATTCTTTCAACTGATTCTTTAAACTGAAAGTTTAACATTGACAAGGCATTTTCATTACAAATAATTGTATGATCATAACAGTTAAAGTGAACCGTTAAACTGAAGAAATGTACATGAATTTCAGGGCAATCTCATTATTTTCTGTTTTCTTTTTTCGTTTTGGTAGATGTCACTTTTTCTTTAAGAGATTTGTAGTGTGACTCGAACCTTGAATCAGTTGTATGTGTTCCTGATTATCAGATTTATTACGCTAGAAATGGTGAATTAGTTCCCTTTCAGTCGGTCACTCTCGACGTCACATCGGATGACCGACGAATTTTGGCGGATATCGATTTAGAGGGACCAAATATACTTCGAGTTGTAAACGAAATGAGCCAATGAAAGTGGGCATGCTAATTGACAGCTGGATGAGCACATGCGGTGAGTATAGTAGCAGCGAGTGCAGCGCTATATCAGCTTTCGCTTCCGAGCAGAGCGATCAAATCGGTTCTGCTCGAATAATCTACTGAGAGAGAAGACTTCGTGTTGGTGGTACGGCGCTTCAGCTGTGGTGGTTTTCCCGTGTCGAGTGGGGTGCACACATCAGGCTGCACTACCCCGTTTGTGTTGCAGACGGCCATCTCCCCTATGCGCCTCAGCACGCTAAAAGAGCTATTTCCCTAAAAGAGCAATTACGGGTGCTTCTTTTTAAAGACGACGGTGCTTGGCAAACTTGACGTTACGTCTTTATAAAGATGATGTGGGTCTTGTTATAGACAACGTATCACCCTGGCGTTTTTGGATGCGGTCGTTACCTGGCGCTGGGTGATGGTCACGATCGCTGCCTCTCGTGCCTGGGCATGAAGCACGCTGAGGTGGCTTTCGTGGATGGTTCATGCTCCCATTGCGGGGGTATGACCATCTCGGAGTTGCGGACCGGACTCCGTTAGCTGCAAAGGGGCGGAGTGCCCGTGCCACTGCCTAGATGTGGGGTTCCCTCTGGTGGCAGCCGGGGCTGTCCTTTTTCTAGCGGTGGGCGGACTGGTCTTAAGGTCACGGTAAGGAATTCCCCTCCGGGGATTCCCCATCCCGCCGACACTTCGAAACCAGTGGCACTCTCGAAAGAGCAGGCTGGACCCTCCCGGGGGGTACCACCTGTTTCTTCCGAGGCTCCCCCCGACGATCGGATGTCGATTGCAGCATCGGAGGGTGAGCCAGAGCTTTCTGGAGAGGAAGATTCGGCTGCGCTGCTCTCCTCCGGGACCGTAGCAATGCCTGGATCGGATCCAGAAATAATGGCTATGCTTTCCCGGGCCGCCGTAGGGGTAGGGCTCGAGTGAAGACTTTCACCGTGTCCCGAGCCCTCAAGGTTGCACGATTGGTTCTCGGGGTGGTCCGCGCTGGTTCTCAGTGCCCCGCCTCGGTGCCTTTCTTCCCGGAGGTGCATGAGGAGCTCAACAGGTCGTGGACGGCACCTTTTTACTGCCGGAAACTGATCTGCTGGATCCTCCTCCCTCACCACCCTCGATGGTGGGGCAGCTAGGGGGTTACAAGGGTCCCCCCGGTGGAGCGGTCGGTTGCGATGCAGTTGTGTCCTAATACCGCCTCCAACCGGCAGGGAGAACCGTGCCTCCCCTCCCGGGTCTGTAGGTACTCGACTGGCCAGCGATGCCTATACGACCTGTGGAGAAGCTGCCTACTCCTTACACGCTACGGCATGATTGCAAGTGCACCAGGCCAAGGAACTAAGGTACTTGCACAAGGGTCGTCACGACCCGGAAGTTCGCAGAGAAATCCGCACCGCAGAGGACCTCGCGCCACGAGCGACGAAGGTTACGCCGCAGTCTCTGGGTCGTGCGATGTCCACTATGGTAGTCTGGGAGCGCCATTTCTGGCTGGCTGACATACGCGAGACGGACAAGACACAATTCTTGAACACCCCCGTGTCCCAGGCCAGCCTGTCGGCGACACAGTGGAGAACTTGCCCAGCGGTTCTCCGCTAACCAAAGCAGACTAAGGCCATCAGGTACATCCTGCCCCGGTGTGCAGCTTCTGCCGTCGCCGAGGGCGGCCCCCTGCCACCGCCAAAACAAGAGCAGCGCTCCTGCGGCCTCCAGCAAAGCTGTGCCGTGGAGCCGGTCGCAGGGCAGCCGCCCCACCCGTCCAGGCCCCCGCCAAACCAGGCAATAAGCGTAAGGGCAAGCGGCCCTGAGACGGGCGACCCAGAGATGGAGGAACCTGCTCTTCGGGAGATGTTAGCACACCACTCCCTCCCCTCGGAGGAGGGCTGGGTGGAGAATCTTTTCATCTTTTTCCGCCATTGACCTCTCTGTCGGTGGTACCCAAATTCTCGACAAAGTGCAATTCCTCTATTTCTGGGTCCCCAGAGGGGACGGGGGGTTGTGGACGATCTAGTGCGTATCACACTCACCCTCCTCTCTCGCCAGTGAGCAGCAGTGGGCGGATCGGGAGGACGAACCAACGGACTACCCACGCACCCTCTGCTCGAACGCAGGTCAGTGTTACACACACAACAGACCCCGCCTCGGACCGGCTGCCCCACTGCGGGTACGCCTGTAGTTTTGTTGATGCCACTAGCGCGGTGTCTGGGAGCCTGGCTTGAGCTACCCAGCCCGTCTCGGTGGCTCCTTCGAACCTTCAGGCTCGACTATGCGATTCAGTTGCCCGGCATCCCCCCCCAAGTTCAGTGGCATCCGCTTCACAACAGTGAAGGCGGCCGATGGTCCTGTCTTGCGGGCGGAGGTCGCAGTCCTAATGGCGAAGGATGAGATAGAGCCGGTCCCTCCAGCCGATATGAAGTTGTGGTTTTACAGCTCCTACTTCATGGTACCCAAGAAAGGCGGTGGGTTACGGCCAATCTTGGACCTGCGTGTCTTGAACCGGGCCCTTCAACGGTTACCATTCAAGATGTTGACGCAGGAACGCATCTTCGGGCGCATCCGTCCCGAGATTGGTTTGCAGCGATCGACATGAAGGACGCACACTTTCATGTTTCGATCCTTCCGCACCACAGACCATTGCTGTGGTTCACGTTCGAAGGACGAGCATATCAGTATGAGGTCCTGCCCTCCGGGCTGTCCCTGTTGCCCTGTGTCTTCACGTAAGTTGCACGCAGTCTCAACTACCTCGACGAAGCAGTTTCAGGATCGGTTGTGCGAAACAGGATTTGGTGACTCTGCCTGCCGCCAAACCTTCACCCCGTGGTCAGACCTTGCGTTCCTCCGGGCAGGAGTGCCCCTGGAGCAGGTCTCCAGGCATTCTGTGGTTTGCACGGATGCCTCAACCACCGGCAGGGGGGCCACGTACAACGGGCTTGCAATCAGGGGTTTGGACGGGGCCCCAACTGCACTGGCTGCCTCGAGTTGCTGTCAGTGCACCTTGCCCTGAGCCATCTCAAATGGCGCTTACGAGGCAAGCATGTACTAGTCCGCACGTACAACACAGCGACCGTTGCGTACATCTACCGACAAGGTGGTCTGCGTTCCCGTCGCTTATCGCAACTCGCCCGCCACCTCCTCCTCTGGAGTCAGAAGCATCTGAGGTCGCTTCGTGCTGTTCACATTCCTGGGCTGCTCAACCGGGCAGCCGACAGAGCTGTCCCGAGCTGCGCTCCCAGGAAAATGGCGACTCCATCCCCAGACAGTCCACCTGGTTTGGAGACGTTTCGGAGCCGCACAGGTAGACCTGTTTGCCTCTCCAGAAACTCTTACTTACAGTTGTTAGTCGCCTGACCGAGGGGAAGGGAAACACTTCGCAAGTATGCTTTCCTCCAGGTGAGCCTTCGGGCACAGTTGCTGGGTCAAGGTCAGGGCGGACGCAGGGCAGGTCATGATGGTTGGCACCTATATTGGCCTTCCCGGACCTGGTTCCCTGAACTAATGCTCCTCGCGACAGCCCCTCCTTGGCCGATTCCTCTGAGGAAGGATTTACTGACTCAGAGACGGGGCACTCTTTGGCACCCGCGTCCAGACCTCTGAAAATTTCATGTCCGGTCCCTGGACGGGACGCAGAGGGTCTGAGTGGCCTACCCCAAGAGGTAGATGACACCATCACTTCGGCGAGAGCACAGTCTACGAGACACGCCTACGCTTTGAAGCGGAACCTGTTCGTTGAGTGGTGTTCTTCTCGCCGAGAAGGCCCCCGAAGATGCCCGATCGTAGTTGTGCTGTCCTTTTTGCAGCAAGGGCTGGAGCGAAGGCTGTCTCCCTCCACCCTGAAAGTTTATGTCGCTGCAATTGCTGCTAACCACGACCCCGTACAAGGGAGGTCACTGGGGAAGCATGACCCGGTCGTCAGGTTCCTTAAGGGGGCGGGAAGGTTAAATCCTCCACGGCCCCCCTCGATACCCTCTTGGGACCTGAGTCTGGTGCTCACGGCACTACCGCAGGGCCCATTTGAGCCTTTTTGCAAGCGGTTGAGCTGAAGTTCCTTTCAATAAAGACTTTGCTCCTGCTAGCATTGGCATCCATCAAGAGGGTAGGGGACCTGCATGCATTTTCGGTCAACGATTCGTGCCTAGAGTTCGGGCCGGCTGATTCCCAGGTGACCCTGAGGCCCCGGCCCAGCTATGTGCCCAAGGTTCCAAGCGCTGCCCTCGGAGGAGGCAAACCCAGCCCTAGCTTTGCTCTGTCCCATCCAAGTCTTAAGGTGCTACGTAGACCGGACACAAAGCTTCAGGACCTCAGACCAGCTCTTGTCTGTCACGGAGGCCGGCAGAAGGGGAATGCCGTCTCTAAGCAGAGGATGGCCCACTGGATAGTGGATGCAATCACCCTGGTTTATCAGGCACAGGGTGTGCTCTGCCCGTTCAGGTTGCGAGCTCACTGAACTAGAGGTGTTGCATCCTCTTGGGTGCTGGCTCGTGGCGTCTCGCTGACAGATATTTGTAGGGCTGCGGGCTGGGCGACTCCTAACACGTTTGCTAGGTTCTATAGCCTACGTGTCGAACCGGTGTCCTCCTGTGTTCTCACCTTAAATGGGTAGAAGCACTGAGAGGCCCTGGTTTTGGGTCGGCTTGCAAAATCACTCCAGAGAGTCCATACAGTAGACCCTGTTGAGTTCCTCCGTCCCCTCGGCAGCCAGACGTGGCGGAGCGTCCGGCGCCAGGCCTTCACTCGTTGAATCCTCGAGAACCGGTAGAAAGCTGGGTTCCATATGAAAGACCTAAGTGGAACCCATATGTGTAAAGTCCACGGTATAACCTCAGAGCCCGTGTTTCCCCGGCAGAATTCTGCCATTCCAAGAGGGTTCAATCACCTCCATTCTTCCATATGCACCTAAGGGATGTCCATATGTGGATTGCTTCCGAAACCTCCTTCGGGAAGGTTCGAGCTTCCGTAACGCCCCTGTTCCAAGTAGAACGGGTACGTTTTCCCAGGGTTATCATCGAAGTGAGTCGAGACGTGACCGACCTGAAAGGGAACGTCTCGGTTGTATGTAACCCTCGTTCTCTGAAGGAGGGAACGGAGACGTAACGTCCCGTCGCCACAGCTCTTGTACCACCGCTGAGTGGCCGGGTCACTGGCTCGGCTCCGAAGCGAAAAGCTGAATTTGCGCTGCATCTGCTGCCTACTTATAATCACGCTGTGATCAGCAGCAGCTGGATGCAATAATCGCTTACCAATGTGCATTGGCTCATTTAGTTTACACTCGACGAGATTGTTCCCTCTAAGCGAGATTCCAATTTCGTCGGTCATCCGATGTGATGTCTCTGTTCCCTCCTTCAGGGAACGAGGGTTACCATACGTAACCGAGACGTTTGTTATAAATCATTCACTGAATAATCTTCCAACTGATTCTTTACAATTAGCATTTCATTTGTTTATTAAAATGTGCATTTTGTGTTTTCCCCACAATTCACATTAGAGCCAGATATATTGTTTCTTCTTTTTTTTTTTTACATTTTTATGTTTCAGCAGATTTTCATTTATGAACAAACTAAACAATGTAAAAACGATGATCTGCTCAACCACTGAATTTGTCTGGTTCATACTGAAGAATATGAATTGAATGAGAAGGATTTGATCAAAAACACTGATTCGTTCACAAATTAAGCACCACCAATGGACAGTGGGACTCAAGCTGACATTCACTTAAATCTGAATTGTTGTGAATAACAGAATGTTGTCATTCTTCTAAATAACCAGCATTAGAGGGAGTGATGAATGTTTTTGCATTAGTTTGCAGGGTGTAGGCCCTTGGGTCTCTCCTCTCTCCTAAGGAGAGAGTTAGCCAGCTATTTTATGAGGAAAAATGGTGATGTAATGCCGTTACAAACTCTGGCCCTTTACTCCGCATCATCTGCGGGACCTCCAGCCCATGGAGCTCCAGGTTTAGGTTCACAGTTCTCTCACAGCCCATGAGCAGCATCAGTGCTGCATGAGTTAATTGTGTAGCGTTGTTTCACACTGGCGTGAAATAACACAAACACTGGCCATCTTGTCTGTTCGTCTTCCACTGCTCTGAGTAAAGCACAGCCGTTAACGAAGGCCTGCAGTGTGTGGTCAGACATTTAGAGGATACTATTGACCTTGTGCTGTGTGAGTGTGGGTTGTCTGGGAGCACATCTGTTCTCATTAGCCGTACATTGAAAGGCCATCTCAGAATGATAAATGAATACAAATTGATCACCAGAAAATCTTTCTGTAGTCCTGCACTGCTGGAATGTATAAAAATCATGATAAACAGATTGAAGAGAGTTTAAAGATTTGAATCAAAGGCAGTAGTGATAAATTAATTACAGAAAATGTATACAGTATGTACATGTGAGTTGTAATTTTTACATGAATTAAAGGAAGCAGTAACCCCCCAAAAGAGAACATTCTGCCTTCATTTATCCATCTCATTTCAAATTTACCCACCTAGGTTTTTTTTTTTGTTTTGGTTTGTTTTTTTGAAGCTTGAACATTAGTGCCCGTTCAGTGTAAATGCATTGGAAAAAAAGCCATCAGTGCAGTTAGAAATGTCTTCTTTTTGTGTTAATGGAAGAAAGTACAGTAAGTAATATGGGTTTTAAATGACACGAGGGTGATTAAATGATGACAGAACGGTCATGCACTGCTTAAATGAGAATTAAGGCGAACTGTCTTTAGTTTCCTCTTGTCTAAAGCATCTGAAGTCTGTATTGTTTAATTCACTCAGAGATTAGTGGCAATCCATGTGTACATTTCGCAGTAGCAAATGTCCAAAGTCACACTGCGATAAACACAATCGTCTAAATTATAATCAGCACTGTCTAACGAAAGCAATTATTTTTGGGGCTGTAAATCAGTTGAAATCAGTCAGATTAATAAAAGTGTAATTAATATTAATGAACTGCAGTACTGTCAACAGGGGACCGTAAATTAAACTGAAGTTGAAAAACATAGCTCAGGGAGTTAACTGCTTTGTCTGCTGGTGGTGAGACAGAACCGTTTTTATACAGGCCCTTCAGTGTTCTATAGAATGTAATAAATGGTAATGAAACCCTGAAACATTTTCTGAATATGATATAATATATATCTATATATATATATATATATATATCTCTAGAATAATAATATATATATATATATATGTATATGAAGAGTTAATTTGCAAAAAACAGATAATTCATTTTAACCATTTTCAAAATCATGTTTTTTCATTGGGCATTCAATTAACCTATGAACATGCAGTTGGGTTCTTTTGGTTAGGTTAAAAATACAAAAAAACTTAAGCTACAACTAACACAAAAAACTAACGCAATAAAAACATAACATAATAAAAAAGCATGATTTTTTTGAAAATTAAAAAAAAACGAAGTTATGTTTTTTTGCAAATAAACTCTTCATATATATATACGGACACTGTGGATACCACTTTATTTGTATAATTTCCTTACTTGAATACATGTACGTTTAAATTTATCCGACATTTGTTTGCATTTGAATGCAGTATTACCCATCGCTTCAATTTATATATTGACATTATTTTTCATGTTTCTCTCTTTTTTTTCATTTATTCTCCACCACTAACAAGATTCCTATTAACAATTATACCAGACAGTAAACAAGACAAATACACAACTTATAAACCCTTATAGTTGACAGTACAAGATGAAATTTCACAATTTTGCTGTGTATTTGACATATTCTAGAGAACGTTTTTTGATCAAAATTTTAAGAATTCTGTTCTATTTGTTGTTTTATTATTTACTGCCCTCTATGTGAGCAGATTTTATTTTCATGCTTGTAGACTCTGAAGGGGATTGGTTTGACATCTGTGCAATTCTATAATGGTCATTGCGGTCCCTTCGGAGTAAGCTCTTGTACACACTTCTGATATGAACATTCCTACAAATGGCATCACCGCCCTGTGTATTGGGTTCAAAATGTGTTTGGATCACTGTTTATGGAACTGAGAGGAGGAAGGCCATTTTAACTGAGATGTAGCTTGTTCCTAATGAAAACTTATGGGGTTTGCTGTTTGCTGAGTCTTCAGGAACCAACTGACCAATTAGGTCTCACAGGAAAGCCCAAACACACAGTGCAGCTGAGCAATAAACAACAAAAAACATCTGGACACATAAGACCCTTATGCAATTCTGTAAACAATTATAGCTTTGTTGCATCATTGGCACCCATGAGCCATAAACACAGTGGCTTGTAAAAACAGTAGTACAGTGCTGTCCATATTCCCTATGTTGCAAGGTATTTCAGGGTCTCACAAGTAAAACTACATTGCTTATCAAATCAGATGTCTACATTTTATATGTCTGTCTTTGTATTTTTCATGAACACATGCATGAAGTCAACATTAACTGTCGCTAGCAGTCTGTTTTGCTTTTTTAATGCGATAATGCAATTATTTTTCAGGAATTGAGTGGTGAAAAGTGGTCATGACATACCAGAAAAAAACCCATAATGAATCGCTTTTTGGCTGTTGGTTTATATTAATATTTAATTTAATAACTGGATTTTACCAATTAATTGTTCTTAAAAAGACCAGAGACATTCATTAAGAATGGAAACTGTGTAAAAAAAAAAGTGTTTAAAAAGTGTCCAGATTGCATTAGAATTAAAAGACAGAGGTTGAAGTTCAGTTAAGGTTAACATTAGTGAATAGTCCGGTGCACATTTTATCCCAAACCATCTAGAGAAAATCCAAATTGTATGCCTGCATCTGTTTTCATAATGTAACACATTTTCTTTGCTCTGCTTGCATATTCTCTGTGCTTCCATCAGCTCATCTTGCATTCTCTAATCACCCCCATGATGCCTTCATCCTGACCCATCACCTCTGCAAAATTAAAGTCCCCATTTTCCATCTTCCTGTGCCTGTGTCATCAGGCATAGAGAGGGCACAGCAATCGGCAGGGCAGTCCTGTTTGATTTGATAGTCTTCTGGATTGATTTGAATGCATGCAGGAGCTCGAGTGTGATCCAGGGGCTCATCTTGCCATGTCGTGTGTAGTTTGTCAGCTGGAAAGCACAGTGTCAGGGCAGACGTTCCCCTCAGGGGATGGAAGCAGATGCATAGGGCGGCCCTGGTGGGGAATATTGATGAAAAATAAGTGTATGCATGTGGAAGAAGAGGAGGAAAGATGTCAATGTATGTGGAAATATTAGTGCGATGCTACAAAAGTTTGAATTGAAGAACAGGCTTTCTTTCAATTCATGAGTGTGAACTGGAATTCAAATGGCCACATCTGTCTGTCTGTTCATTCGTTCTTTTGTTCTATTAATCCTTCTGTCACTGGATTATTTATATGATTTTGAATGGCACACAACCTGGCAGATAATTCAAGGATGTTGGCACTGATTGCATAGATGACAAGTAACAAATAAGTGTGTGAATGAACGTGCTACTGCTGGAAGTAAAGGATGACTTGTGAGTAGCTCAACATGACAAGGGTTATATGCAGTACAAGTGTTATCTATCAAATCAGACCTAGGAGCTGCTTGATTTAATCTGAACATGCTATTTATTGTTGCAGATACTCAGACAGCAAGCATCAAAGCAAGTGTAGTATCTTCTATCTAAACCTCTCTTACTTTAGTACAATCTTGCATGCTGATTAATTGCAGGATGTGCAGCCGCTGGTTTGATGGGAATGTAAATTTGGGGCTTAGTATATCTGGGAGTGCTGTAGGTTAGCGTGATGTATGTCTGCGCTGGAGGTCTCCGTCCATGGCCTGCACCACATATCAAAAGAACAACCGCCTCTGTTCCTCACTATAGACTGTTCTGGGCTCCTTCAGAGCACTTTTGTAGAAAACATCATTGCTTAAGAGCTTACCCTGGTTAATATTTTATTATATTCTGTCTCCTATGGATTCCTCTTGAATCTCATTCTCTTCTTTTTTTTTCACAGTTTAATGCAAACTTCCGAACATATACAGACATTGGTTGGCCCCAAAAAAGTATTTTGACACGTTGGTTTAGTGTTGACTGTCCCTGCTTACATATGAAAAGACACAACTTTGCTTTTATTCTAAATTTTTAGAGGAAGTTTCAACTATAAAATTAAATATTTATTTTTCACATTAAAGTGTCATATGGCCATGGGTTTTTAGCATTGATTAGATTCTAAAATTATCACGTGCATTTTTTTAAAGGGGTCATATGATGCTGATAAAAAGAACATTATTTAGTGTATTTAGTGTAATGAAATGTTTTTATGCGGTTTAAGGTTAAAGTAAAAAAAACATTATTTTCCACATTCTGTACATTGTTTTTCCTCTATGCCCACCTTTCTGAAACGTGTCGATTGTTACAAAGCTCATCGATCTGAAAAGCAAAGTGTGCTCTGATTAGTCAGCTATCCAGTGCATTGTGATTGCCCGAATACCTCAAGCATGTGACGGAAATGTTATGTCCCTTATCATATTGTGATGCCCTGTCAGGCCGGAGCTATGAGACATAAATATTAAAACCCATTACAAACTAGGCATTTTTTGCATCCAATGGGGACATAATTACAGAGTATAATGACTTATACT
>JADLZN010006861.1:0-18343 GCA_018155175.1 Sinocyclocheilus anophthalmus | reverse complement strand
GGTGTTTAATATGAATGTATCTCTGAAGGAAACTGACTGTCTTTAGAAAATTGGATGTCATTTTAATTTTTCTGATAAAGTAGCGTCATGAGCGGAAGTGCTGTGATTACAGCCTACGGGGAAAACCGCTTTTTTCTCGGGCTCTAATTAGTGCCTCCGTGGCAGGACATCAGTTTGCATTTGCATACTAAGCATCATGAGCACTTTTAGCATATCTTTATCTGGGCTGAAGCAAATTGTTTCACGTCGCTAAGAATAAATCAGCTACACTACCAAGTAAAGGATTGACGTGAAGGATTGTGGTTTTTAAAGAAGCTCTTGTCCACCAAGCCTGCATTTATTGATCCAAGAGTACAGAAGAATCAGTAACTTTGGAATAAAAAGTGTTACTATTTAAAATAATGCGTTTATTTGAATATATTAAAAGGTAAATTATTGACTGGTGGATGCAAAGCGTTGTTGCAGCGAGGGGGGTTGGAGATTCCTAGGACGATGTCTTTCCGGTGTCACAGGATCCTTCAAAAATCATTCTAAGATGCTGATTTGCTGGTATCAATAGTTTAAAACAGTGAGAATTTTTTCGATGCTTGGATGAATAGAAAGAAACAAAGAACGCGTTGTGATATGGATGAATTAAAAGGTTTTTGGTAAACAGAACATGATACCATGTCGAAGCTCGTTTTGGAGAAGCAAATCAGACTATTAGAATGATTCTGAGGGACAGAGGGACGGAGGAAAATGATGTTAATAAATGGAGCTTTGAAATTCACAGGATATAAATTAAATTTTTAAATATTTCCGAAATAGAAGAACAGTTATTCTTAAATAGTGTAATATATTCAAAAGTTGACTGTTTTGTGTATTTGGGATCAAATAATGCAGGTTGTAGGCTGGTGGAGAGGATAATTCTTTCCAAAACTTAAAAATTACGTTTCAAAAACTTTAGACTGGATGGTTAGCCTTAGTTGAAGTTAAAGAAGATGTAATATTAATAAGGTGAGTCTGAGATGTTTATTTAACAGTGATTTCACATTTCTTGTTTGTATTAAGGCTAAATACAAATAAAAGGTGAAAATTAAATTATTTGTGCTGTTTTTTTTTCTAAAAAATTAAATAGATTTATAGGAAGAGGTTTCAGGGAGGACTGTGGGGCAGAAAGAGAGGTTGTGTGACGAGTGAAGTTGGAGGGGTGGAGTCGGAGGAGCATGTTGGTGGGTGTTGTCGTTGGCTATTGTTTGGAGGGCTTTTGGAATAGTTTGCGGGGGGGTCGCGCTGAATCGGAATATAGTATCGAGGACCGAAAGTAAGAAGCTATATTGGATATAAATTGGCTGCTACGTCCAGCCTATGTGGAAATGGGGCCCAAAAGTTTCCTGACCGTAAGTGTTTCGTTACACTTTGTTGAGGTGTTTTTTGAAGTTGTAAATAAAATGTGTTTTTTTAGAAGGAAATTTTTTTTTTTTTTTTTATGTCTTTTCGTTCAAAAGTTAAGTCGAGTGTTTGATGTTCGTTGCATTTTTTAAGTGTGTGTGAATGAAATTAGTACCAATTTCTGAGAGGAAAAAGTGTTTTGAAGTATACCTACAAAATTTTTCAGTGTAGAACACACAAGGAGAAATCCAAGTTTGAATATTCACGCTCACTTATAAAATGATTACATTTTGTTCTGTTTCTCACAAAAAGCTATTGTATGGCTTCGGAAGACTTGGAATATCATATGAACTACTGTTTGAAATGATGTGGCTGAGTAAAAGATGTTTATTTTGGGGTGAGCTAAGGCAACACAAGAATATCTCCTTGATTTTAATGTAAATGTATTTTGGGGCATGATGGAATTTAGAAGTCCAAACAATGCTCTATTTCATGAATGTTGAAGTGTAGTACATAATTACAACATTAAAATCAAGATTTGATTATACGATGATACTTCAAATACTAAACACTTCCAATAGTTTTTATTGCAAGGCTGGAGCTGTTTCTTTGTGCAATGATTTTAGTTCCTGTAAGAATTCCTGTCACATCTCTCTCTCTCTCCGCATAGTCTCGGGCTAGTCACCTGACTACGCAAGCGCCCTGGGAGATGGGAGACAGAGGGTTGTGGGGTTGGTCAGTGTAAGTGAGTAATCTGTGGTTGTGGTTTGTGTGTGTGTGAGAGACAGAAGGGAATGTGACCCAGTGCATTTTGTGCGAGGGTCTGATGGATGTGTGGTGACACATTCATTTGAGCCCAGATCCATCACGGTAACTGGAGACACTACAGACGCAGGGAAATTAAAAGTGGGGCCCTGCGTGGCAGGGGCCAATGGCTGAGGCTATACTCGGCTAAATAATTACTCCGGTGATTGGCCAAAACACCTTCAGATCATCTACACCGAGAGTTTCTTAATGGGGCTGACTTGCATTGTTGTGCTACAAGTAAGCAGTTTGAGTTTGTAAGTGATGTGCTTTTGCAAAACCATATATTTTATGTTGAAGATATACATGTGCATGCATGAGGTTTTAAACAGAATCATAACGTGTTACAAAACAAAGACTGGTTACTGACCTCGGTTGCGTTTCCCAAAAGCCACTACGGTCGCAAGTTCTTATGAACTTATGACCATAGTTAGCAATGGTTTTGGGAAAATGAAGAATAAGGGTTAACAAACATGCATTTTTAAGTAGATTCAAAGTATTCCACATTTCTTAGTACCTGTGACTTAAACAGCCCCTGAATAAAACCCAGTTGATCCGTGTATACGCTCATCTTGTCACACTTGGTTCAGGTTATATTGAATAAATAGAGTAATATGGGGTCCAAACTAGTCAGTTTCAGCAATTTTAGATTATTTACTGTATGCTTTTGCTGACACAGCTTCTTCAAGCTCAGTTCAACTATAACTGCGAAAGAGCAATGTCACCAAAAATCGTCATACTGGTGTAGGAGAGGGGAAGCGAGGTATAATGCTCTTGATCTATACTCAGTTTGGAGTAATGACAAAAAAAACGGAACATTACTTTTTTTTTTTTGCTCGCTTTGATTAATAATCATGCATAAAATAGTTCAATCCAAAGAATGCACAGAAGATAAATCAGCAAAGTGGTTAGAGGGGCCAAGCCCCTGACATGGTGGGCTCTAGAGGTATATACTCATATGAAAATAGGGCCTGGGTTTAGGGAATTCAAGAAACCACATCAACCAGATAATACTTGAACCAGGACTCCATATATGCAAATACGATAATGTAAGCCAAACTATGCACGGAACATGCCTATCACTATATTATATAACTGTTAATTATCACTCGACCTGGCTGAGAGAGGTGCTTACGTTTTCATGTTGATTGGTTATAGCAGATCATGTACTTGCACTCAATCACGAATCGGAGGCGAGTGGGGGGGGGGGGGGGGGGGGGGGGGGGGGGGGGGGGGGTGTGGGGGAGACCCAGTGATTGTCTATTTTGCCACATTTACAAGGTATTCGGGTGCCTGTTGATTTGATCATATGATTAATACACAATATTTCCCACGCAGTGTTAAAGTTAGTCACATAACCTTTTAGCAACACTATATCATTTATACGAGTGAGGGGTGCTGAGACCTGTCAATATTTTCCACATGTTGAACAGAAATATTTTCATTGTCTCATCTGTAATGTGCTTGAACTGAATTGCAAAACAGCTCAATAGCACAGAATTGGCTTTTTATGTAATGTTATGGCCGTAAATGATGGAGTCATAAACCCTGGGTGAATGCTTAAGTGTTTGAATTATTGTCATAATCATCATTACATCGCTGTGTGTAATGTGTATCGCTAGAGATGGAAGAATGAAATTTGAATTTGTTATCAGTGAGAGAAGCTCTATTCTTGGAGCTGAGACCTTATTCATGAAGAGAGCGACGCTCTGTCTCTGATCCTGGATCAGAGCTCATCTCTCGCTTTCTGCTTTTTCTCTCTCTCTGTCGCTTTCTCTCCTCCAATCTCCCCCCATTTTGCTCTTCGTCCAACTCTACAGGAAGCTTTCCTATCCAATTTTCTCCTTTCCATCTCTTCTCTCTGAGTGCAGAGTTTAGATTCGGTGACAGAAAGCTTCATAAACAATTTCCTCCCCCTACCGTTGAGCCATTTTGCCCCCACGGCGGTAGTGAAAGCGCCCCCACCGTTCCATTTACGCAGAGTCTAACTTTCCCTCCCTCTCCAATCTCTCCAGTATGCTTCACAGTACCTGTCTGGAGAACGGTTCTTGTCCCTTGCAGAGGTGTGGTGTAGACCTGGCTGTCATGTTCCCCGGTAGAGCGCTAGGTGGGGATGGGACCAATCTAACAGCAGTCACACTGAAACACCGCTAACAGAAAACAACTACAAAAAGCGAAGCCTGTGTGTAGATGTCTTGTGAACATCTGATCTCAAACCTTGGATGCTTATACTGTATATCCTGTTGTGAGAAAAATAATCTGCACTGTAAGGAGTCATTGTTAGGTCTAGTAAATGGGGAAAAAAAAATTTTGGTTTACTTACGATTCATGTTCTCTAGCTTAATACATTTAGGAACAAGAATAACACATCTGGATTCAGCTTTTTGATTCTGATTTACTTGTTTTGTTTTTTTAAGTCAGATCAGCAAGCATAGAAGGTCATTTGGATTAATGTGCTTTTTTTCCCACTGGAACTGGGGCATGAATGATTTGGTTTTGTGACCATGTTTTCTAACTTATTGTCTTCTGATTTAAGGATGTGTTTATGAAATCATTTAGTGTATTGTTACCTTTGTGTTTCATGTAGCAGCTGTTGAGGTCTGTGTTGGGTGTTTTTGTTGTGATACACTGAACAAAAATGGTGTAGATACAATTTTCAATCAGAAATTGCTAGTAAATTGTTACAGGTTACCAGGAAAGGGCAAGTATATTGAATACTATAAATGTTAGTTTCTTGTAAAAAAATAAGTTAAGTAATCTTTATTATGCTATTTATGTCATTCATTCATAATTATGTCTTTGGGGGGGGGGGGGGGGTGTGTAGACCAATATATCGCCAAGATAATTTTAGCGCTACTCAAATGAGTGGTTTGTTCAAAATTCCAAAATTCAGAATGGGTCATTTAAATTGGACTCTTTTGAAGTTAATTTTTATTTTTTGCATGGTTTATGTTTGCGAACACTTACAAAATGTTGGGTGACATACCACCCAATGCCGGGAAACATATGTGAAAAACCGAGGCAACTGGGTTGTTTTGACCCAGTGTTTGGGTTAAATGTTTAACCCAAACTTCTGAGTAGTTATTTAATCAATTATTTTGACAGATATAAGTTTGCGAACTTAAAAGAACCCAAAATAGGTTGTAAATTAAAACTCAGTAAAATAATTACTAGAGGCATCAGCAATAATCAAAAGGGGAACATTTATTAATAAGCAATTAAAAAATGTTTATTATTAATTATTATTTATTCAACTTATTAATAAATGTTCCTTTACAAACTATTTTGGGTTCATTTTAAGCAAGAAATATAATAATGTTTAAGCAATGGTTGAGTTAAAACTACCCAGAAGGTTGGGTTAAACATATAACCCAAACGCTGGGTCAAAACAGCCCAACCGCTGGGTTTGTCCATATTTCACCCGAGCATTTTTAGAGTGTTGATTTGAATAGTGTTTGCAGCAATTTATGCTGTTGCCACCGTGGATTCTAGTATCGATATCCGCTGCTGATTAGGACAGAAATCCAACATCCCTCCCATCACTAGCTTTGAAGGATTGTCAGTAGTCTACAAACCCATTGTCTACATGAGTATGAAATTGCATAGACGACCACCCATAAGAATATAGGGACCAACAAGGCAATCCCTGGCTAATGTGTGGACACATTAGTCAAATGTTGTGAACTTTTTTTTTATTGGTAGGGGGTAGAGGAGAGGCGCTGTGGGGCGCGGAGTGGTGAGTGTGCGAGAGAGAGGAGGGAGCATAATCTGGTCACCATTTCAGTTATGGTGATTTTCCTCATGGGAAAAATCCAATGAGATGCAATAATAACAACTGTAGAAAGTATAGAGCCTGAGGTGGGTTTGGGAGTCACATTTGCTTTTATTCCCTCGGTGGATAGGCCTGACTAAATCTCCCGTAACATTATGAGCCATGCATCATGGCAAGGTTGTGTTTATTAGACGCTGTGTATTACTGGATTGTTTCTGACCTCGACAGGAGACGAAAGGTGAGGGAAAAAACGGACAAGCTGCTATAAATGGGAATTAGAATAAGACAAAGGAGGCGCCGTCGCTGGTTCTTCTGGAGGTGAATAAAGATGAATAGCATTCGTGAACCCTTAGTCCAGATTGCAGGATCCTCAGAGGTGTCTGCCTGTTGCAACGGAAGATGGGACATGGTTTTGTCTGGGGTATTATCATGTGTACTAGGACTGTGAATGAATGAAAATTCACTTGTTTCTCTCCATAGTGAAAAGAAAGAGTGCCCTAATCATCAAGGCAGATTTTCTACAATATACTGTACTTGTTTTAATTGAAAGTGATGAAAACATGCGTATGTCTGTCTTCTAATTTGGTTTATAGGAATAGTGCAGTGTATTCTGAAGTTAAACGATAAACATATGTGACAAACAGATTGAATTAGTTAGTCGTTTATTCGCCGAAAAAAACTGTTGTTCGGTGTCATTAACATTTTTGTTTCCTTGTAGAGTTGTGATGGAGGAGAATATTTCAGTGAAAACTGATTTCAATTTCAGTCTGTTTCTCACACAAAGCTAGCTATCATAGGGCATCGGAAGGATTGCAATATAGTTGTGGGTTGTATGAACCTTCTTTTACAGTTGCTTTTGTGGCGCTTGACAACGCTGGTCCCCTTCTCACTTTTCATTGGTATGGCAAAGAGCTGCATAACATTTACTTTTGTGCTTCCCCATGAAAGAAAGTTCATGCGGAACCGTTGGAAGTCTGAGGGGGTGAGTTAAATGATGGACAGGAATTTTCATTGTTGGGTGAAAAAAGAATTGGCCAGTAGAATTCCTATGGACCTTTTATTTGGCATCTGCATAGATGCTCCGGTAACCTGGAAACCTTAGGATTAAGACCTAGAACCCTTAAAACATTACTTCTGCAGTCAGGGCACAGTCTTTAAAAAAAGCGCAAAGCAAAAAGTTTTTTTTGTGTGTTTGTGTGTGTGTTTGTGTGCGTGCGTGCATGCGTGTGTGTGTGTTTTAATCTGGGTTATGGTGGTCTGCGTCTTTCTTTCTTTTACCATCTCGCATTGCAATGCATGTGGTAGACAGAGGGGGCGTTAAATGAGGTTTATTCCTAATGACAAGCTTGCAAGGACCCTACACACAGATAGGTGTCAACAAACAACAAAGACACAAACACCACCCTCTTTCTCTCTGACACAAATAGAGTAAAACTCATATACAGTGCTTGTTTGTTGTGAATAGTTATGCACAAAAAACCATTTAAATTAAATTCACAAATAAATATTTATTAATTTAACATTAATTACAATTTTTCGGTTATATTAGTATTACTTAGTTATTAATGTTTGTATTTTTACAATTTACATTCCATTACATTCAAAATTGACTGCATGTATCAAACTCGGTAGGACTATTATTAATAGAAATTGTGCTGTTATACAAAACAAACAGGAAGCGTTCATTCCTGTCACCAATGCTGTTAAACAGAATATCAGACATTCACAGGGACAATACATTGGTGTTTATTCGCTTTTCTAGGTAAAGCATGGGATGCTTTGACTGTTGCACTTGATTCTAGTTGCACCATCTCATGGCATGAAACAGGCATTCAAGTTAAAAGCAGTTCACTCCCTTTTTTCCTAGGGGCTGCACGATAAAAAAATGGGCCATGCGATATTTAACGAGATCTGTCAGTAAAAGCCATTCGTATATCAGCGGTAAAATCTCCATCACGTGCGGGGCTTCACATGGCGCCGCATTAAAACTACACAGACAGCCGGTGTTCAACGGAACAACGCTGTGCAAAATATGATCGCGGGTTTGCCGAAGGTGGACAGTTGGAACACGGATCTGTGTAGTTAATGCTTGCTCATGTGAAAAAAGCCGATGGAGATGTTTTTTACAGCCGGATTTACAGAAATGCTTTCATGACAAGATGCGCGTTAAATATCGGCATTGCCCATTTATCGTGCTAGCACCAATTTTTTTCTATTCCACGGCCTGCATCGCATCAGTTTGTCAAACACAAAAGCCATTCTGTGTGAATGGGACATTTAGCGATCTGACGCCGGGGGGGGTTGTTTTTTTTTTTTTTTCACACGAGAGCGGGGGTTATCACATGAGCCGTTCATGCGGTTGGGAGGTTTCTTTTTTTCTTCTACTGTATCATTGGCATATTGTCAAATGTTAATTTATAACGTTTGGGTATTATTCGGTATTATCTATTCAAAGCGCGAATTTACCGATTTTCAAAAAAAATAACTCGTGGCCAAAAAAAACCATTACATCGGAAAATTATCAATAAAATCATTTAAAAATCGGCCCAGGCCTATTAATACATGAAACTGCTCCCACTGCACTAAGGGTGAAATTGCAAATCCTTCTAACAGGTCGCTATTATGTTACACTGGAAAACAAAAACCTAGTCATAAAAGTAAACAGGGTTATACTTTGTAGCCAATAGCCCAAAACAATACCATTGTATGGGTTCCAAATTATCGATTTTCTTTTATTGGGCCAAAAATCATTAGGATATTACGTAAAAAATCATGTTCCATGAAGATATTTAGTAAACTTCCTACCATAAATATATCAAAACTTAATTGTTGATTAGTAATATACATTGCTAAGAACTTAATTTGGACAAACTTTATAAAAGCGACTTTTCCTCTCTCTTGTATCTCGGCCAAATATTGTCCTAATAAACCACACATCAATGAAAAGCTTATTTATTCAGCTTTTTTAGATTATGTATAAATTTCTGGGAATTTAACAAAAAAAATGCATCGTTATGACTGGTTTTGTGGTCCAGGGTGCAATCTTTGAAAGTCAACATGGCCTGGTTCAGCATCAACACAATGACACACAGCGTTCATTCGGTGGTACCATAAAATCCAGATGAGCACAGTAAAATTCAAAGTCACTGGTGTGTTAATCGTCCTTCGAACTGAACATCGAAAGCATATACTAACTGGCCCTTAAAAATGGCAGAGTAAGATGGCGAATCCCAGCATGCTTTTGTTTTTAGGCTGGCTATCACCCCTCATAATCACTGTATTTGAGCTTTGTTGAGAGGCGTCTGTCTGCGCCAGGTTATAAGATAGAGTGGCCTTTCTGCACGCTTTCCCATCAGCGGTGCTGAGGCGAGAATGAGTATTTTCAGAGGCTAATTAACTGGGGGCCGTCTTCATCACATGGCCATTATAGTGAGAGGCAGGGCCTAGAGGGGCGCCCGTCTCTCTCTACGCATTTAGCCCCGCTACTGCTTTAATTGTGCAGAAAATGTAATTTGTGTCTCAGTTCAAGTTCCCTCGGAGAGCGCTGTTCACTGTGGGGGACTCCAGTCGCATGAATAGCTCTGCCATTCAACCATCTAGGGGTCAGGTGGTGGGACGAGGGGGTTTGGGCGATGCGGTGGGAGAGTGGTACGTTGGGGTTGGGTTGCGGTGTTTGGGCTTGTGTAAACCGGTGCACGTTCGCTGAACATTGCCATGCCACCTCTTTAAAAATCACATGTTAAATAGCCTAGCCATCATTAGTTGAATTGTTACTTCTTTCGTAATTAGTAATTACAGACACTGTGAGAAGATAATAGGCTGGATCCCTTGTCATTATTTTGTAAAGGACAGCACAACGGGTAACTGCATTTTTATAACAAATGCCGCGTGTGCTGCAATATGGTGGACAGAGGGGAAAAGGGGGCCGGGTTGGGATGGGATGGGACGGAAGGGGAATTGCATTGTGTGGTCCCGCAAGGGGGCCTGGCGTGCACCCCCATAATGGCAGCGTTACCCGCGCGCCCGCTCTTTCGCTGGTATTCTTCCCTGGCTGTGCCAGGCAGGCCTTATGGGAGTGTGCCCGGGCGCGGAGGGGTTTCGGCGCTCGGGAGCCGCGGCGATGGTGGCCAAAGTGCTGCTGGGGTGGACCGCAGCCTCCTTGCCGCTTTTGTCCTGAACGTGTGTGAGACCTACCTGACAAACCAAAACTACACAAGCACTACTTCAGGTTGTTACCTTTTGTCCTGTATTAATTTCCGATTCTAATAGTTGTCAATCTACGCCCGTGTATCTGCGTGCTAACGCAAACACAACCGCAATCTACACCAATATAAAACGCTACAAAATACTCGACAAAATTCGGTCATGATAACATTGGTTTTCACCCACAGGTGATTTGAATTACTGCAGGTTTTCCCTTGCGGGTTGACTGAACGCTTTCCAAAAGGGAAAATGCCGACGGATCGTGCCAATCAACCGTTCAATAATTATCCAGCCATTTTTGTGTTAAACTGGGCGCGGGCATTGTAAAAAGGAGCAAATCCAGGAGGCAACGGCCCAAACGTATTATCATATCGCAGCGCGCGTATTCCTAAAATATGTAATCTTCATTGTGGGCGGCAAGTGACTATGAAAGAACCATCACTTGAAGAACAGGTTGCATTTACATGTAACAGTCTAAAACGGTCTAGTAAGACAAAAAGACTCTTTTACGGTAAGTCAGGATCAAGTCGCGGGTTGGGGGATGAAAAAGTAGGTCATGCAAAAAGTAAGATTTAGGACTTTTTTGATTGTGGGTCCACAATCGAAGAGCAAACCCATTGATGTGGGAACATTAACGCACCTAGAAGTACTGAATGGTCTACATCCCGGTTCAAAAAAACGTCCACAAACCACCGTTGGAACAAACACTGTTTTTACCAGTAGGATGGGCAAGTAAAGCAAACCAACTACAATTGTTGTGAAAATGTGAAATGGGGGCTGGTTGTATGAAATAGAGAGGTAACCAAAACAGACAGTCTTGGAAAAAAAAAACATGTTTAAATCTATTAAACTAAGTCATTAATAGTCTCCACCAAACTGATTGAAACTGGACATGCAGGAAGGAAAATGAATGACGGCTTTGCCTCCATTAAAACTGGGATTACATCAAATGCAACCAAAACTCCAAGGAAAGTGAGTCTTTGATTGAAAAGGCCTTGATTTTTTCACAAGTGCTTTTACCATGTGAGTTGTGCCAATTAGCATCAGGCAGTCAAGTGAATGGTGTAGGTGGATGTAGGTGGCCGTCTGAGGGCATGTGAGAACTTTATCACGATAATGCAAGTTAATTTCTTAAAGACCTGGCCTGTTTCTGTTTCTTTTCGTTCTGTACTAAAATGATGGATAATTATTTGGGCCTGCTCTTTTTTGTTGTGCTTTTCATACTCTTTTTTCTAGTGATTGTCGTACTGGATATGTGCTTTTTACTGTGTTATAGGTCTTTAAAAGGTGCATGTACAAACGGTTCTTTACACAATAAATGTGAGCTGAGGGAACTATTGTTTTCGGATGGTGTATCGCTTTCTTTTTCAAGAATTTCTCGTTTCCTCCCGCCTTTTTGCTTTTTAGGTCTCATTTCACTCTCAACCCTTCTATAAACCCAAAGGTCTCGAACTGGGGTGTCCATGACTAATCGATTTAAGGAGGAGGGAGTGCAACGTGAAATTAGCTATCCAAGGGGAAAAGAACAACGGGAAATTATCCCATGCAAGGTTTGTCTTGTACCATTTCAGTGGCAAACCCTATGCTTTTTGTAATCAGTTCTTATAAACACCTGAATCTTTTAATTACTTGTCCACACTCCACACGGATGGCCTTCTTTATTTCTTGGCGGGCACTTTGTAGACGTGAAACCTCTAACTGCGGGGAGATTTCCTTTCCCATTTTCGACACCACCCCCGACCACCCTACAAGACAGGGAAACCCCACATGAAAATTAAGTGCAAAAAATTATGGGGTGTAAAATATCAGTGTGTGATTTAGGAAGGCAGACATTTTTAGAGCAGAGAACTGGTTTGTGTCCAGTGTTAGTGTGAAATCGTGCTATACAAAGACGGAACAATCCCACATGAAGTGCGGATGGCACCCTAAGGCAAGGATAGCATGGTCCAAAAAGGGTTCATTAATGGGCATGTTAAATAATGAAGGTTGGACTGTGAAAACATCTCTGGATTATTATGGAGTTGATAAAGTTACTTTATTTGTGATTGCATTAAAAAGGATTACCATTTACAAGGTTAAGGAGACCCCAAATTACACAGGACAGCTTGTGTGCCGCCTTTCGGTAAACTGTGTTGAAGTTTTGAAAGCTAATAAGAAATCAGGACCGCTAAGGCAGTCAAAATATCTTATTTGTTAGATACCATTTAGCCCTTTGCCACTAGCTTTCATGCCTGTAATAATAGAGAAAGTGTGAAAACTCTTCGACGTCTGAAAATTAATTGCATGGTACCAAAGATCCAAAATTACATTGTTTAACCTCAGAAATCTTGGCCCGCACCCTTCATGGGGCCCGCCCGCCAATTGAGTATGGCTTCACGTTTACTCTCGGCCAAATCCCAGGGTGGCAATGCAGGCCCAGGGTGGGGCGGGAGGGGTGGCGGCCAGCTGCTTTTACAGAAGAAGCGGCCTTAATGATTTAAGGGCCCACTGCCACTCACTCTTTAATTTGGGACTGAAGCGTATGTGTGGAAAAAGAGGATTATTACGCTACAATATCTCCATGTTTGCTCTTTGTTAAAAACTCGTCCTCCAAATCTACACTGGTGGGAGGAAGAGAGAGGCTTGGTGAGGAATTAAGACACAAAAGGCCGGAAGTAGGGGAAAAAAAAAGGCAGGGATGGGTAACAGAAGAGAGAGAGAGATGGCTGGATAGATGGTAGGAGGATTGGACAGACGAGATAGGGATTACAAGATAGGTGCTAGGACCAGATGGGATTCAAGGATGGACAGACAGATTAGATAGATAGCTAGCTAGATAGAAGGAGATAGATAGATAGATAAGGGATCGATAGATAGATAGATAGATAGCTAGATAGGATTAGATAGATAGAAGGATGAAGGGGGTACTGGTGTGTTGTAAAATAAGCATTGGGCAAAGTTCAGGGGGGGGGGGAAAGGGACAGATGGAAAGATGGATAATCGATTAATAAATGAGAATCGCTATTTGATCGTGACAGTACAGCTGCTCAGGGGACCAGGGACAGGGCCAGACAGGCCAGACAGACAGGACAGGCCAGGGGGGAACAGTACGGAAGGGTGGGGGGGGGACGGAGGAATGGGAGAAAGGAGTGGATAGATTAAACAGAAGATAGGGAAAGGATAAATAGATATTTTGTGTATTAAAAATAAAGGGATAGATAATGGATTGTTACAAATATACAAAAAATTTAAACAAGATAGATGTAAAAATAAAGTAACATATGGATTAGAAGAATGAAAGAAATTAACAATTAATAGATCGGACAGAGCGAGGGAATGATTAGGAATAGAAAGAGAATGAAACCAAACAGATAGATAGTAGATAGATAGATAGTAGATAGATAGTAGATAGATAGATAGATAGATAGATAGGATAACGTATAGATAGACGATTAGATTAGATAATCTAGATAGATGAATAGAAGAGAGATGATAGGTGGATGGATGGATGGGATGGATGGTGGAGTGGATGGAGCGGTTAAAGGTGTTATTTTGTTTGCATAGGACTGAAGAAGATGGGATGATAGTAGGATTATAGAGAGAGATTAGGAATATGGAAAATATATAGGATTTGTATAAAAAAATAAAGATAGGATAAAGAAGATTTTTGTTTTACAAAATATTCAAAAAGTAACACCAGATTAGATGTAATAAATGTAAGATAGGGGATAGGATAGGACTGAAAAAAACAAATTAAATGATAGATAGATTGGATTGGTGATGGATGAGGAGGAATGGATAGTTAAGGGGGTTAGTTTTGTTGTCATAGAACTGAATAGAATGATGGATGGATGAAAACAGACAGGTGGGTGGGATGGAGGTGGAGATAGATAATAGAGAGATAAGAATATGGATAATCTAGATAATTTGTATTCAAAATAAAAGATAGAAAACAATGATTTTGTTACAACAACAAAAAGTAAAACAAGATAGATGGTAAATAAAATGTAAGATATGGATAGATAGGAATGAAAAACAAAGAACTGATAGATAGATATGGATGGCATGGAATGGAGATGGATGGATGGAGATAGATAGATAGATAGATAGATAGATAGCTAGATAGATAGATCTATCGATGATAGCTAGATAGAAGATAGATAGATGGATAGAGGGGATGGATGGTATGGATGGATGGATGGAGGGAGATGGATGGACTGGGATGATGAAGGGATAGTTAAAGGGGGTATTTTGTCGTCATAGACTCTGATAAGAATGATGGTGGGGATGGAGAACAGGAGGTGGATGCTGGGAGAGATTATATAGAGAGAGGATATTATCCATTATATCTATATATGGATTTAAAATATACGCTTAATTTTATTAAAATAAAAGATAGATTAAATGGATCTTTTGTTACAAATATAGAAAAAATTAAAAACAGATATATGTTAAATAAATGTAAATAGGGTTTAAAGAATGAAAAGAATTGAAACAAATTGATAGATAGGGACAGAGCGATGGAATGGATAGTTAATAGAAAGAGGAAGATGAAACACAAACGATGATAGATTAGATTAAGAAGAAAAGAATAGATAGATAGATAGGATAGATAGTTAGCTAGATAGACGGAATAGATAGATTTAGTAGATTAGATAGATTAGATAGATTAAGCGGAAAAAAAACAGGTGGGGATGGATGCTTTGTTAAATAAAAAGATAGGAAAAAAGAACAAATAAGTTTTGTGTGGAAAAAGGAAACAGGTGGGTAATGGTACATATGGAAAGGATGGTAGAAAGTGATAGATGGAGGGATAGATCAGATGGGCGCTTAGACAGGATGGGGACAGATTGATAAAGGTTATTTTCTGTTGTTAAATAAGGCATAGAATCGAGGGGACAAGGACAAAGCGGATGAGCGGGAGTTTGGAGGGTGTGTGACAGACGCGGCTGGGGGGGACACTGACACGCTGTGCAGTGCGACGGTATTTAAGGGGAGGAGGTGAGCTGGGACAGAAACACTGCCCTCTCTATGCTCACCCTCTTTTGTGTGGG
The DNA here is from genome assembly GCA_018155175.1 of Sinocyclocheilus anophthalmus. Classification (NCBI taxonomy): domain Eukaryota; kingdom Metazoa; phylum Chordata; class Actinopteri; order Cypriniformes; family Cyprinidae; genus Sinocyclocheilus; species Sinocyclocheilus anophthalmus. The sequence goes on along the minus strand of JADLZN010006861.1, from coordinate 3,160 downwards.
GGAGTGCAGCGGCCAATGTCATAATAACACAGAGACAAAAAGACGAGAGGCTGCAATGACCGAGGTGTGATGGAACAATTTTCGCCTGAACCGGCGGTTTACCTTTTCATCCATCTATTCAAGACGCCAATGTCATTTATGTCCGGTCTAAAACATTACCGGAGGCACCGGATGGCAAGCACTTTGGGGATCTTATTCAGTTTCGGTATGGATTCTTGATATCAAAACAAAATACATTTTTTACTAGTTAAAATGGTAATTAGTGATATCAGGGAAGTAGATGTTCTACTAGTACAAAGTGTATTTTTTGATAGCAGCACGACATTTCAAATTAGTACAATGTTAATTTCTGATATCAACAATTACTTTTTTTCAAAATAGTTAAAACTAAGTGAATTCTTGATATCTGTCATGGATGTTTCATCTAGTTAAAAATCAACCCATAGGGCTGCCAGCCAAGCAATTGTTGATGATCACAAGAATATTTCTTTACGAGTTGAAAAAACTCCAATTTCAAAATTCGCAGAAATACAATTCTTACTAGTAAAATCCTTTGTTTTTGATATCAGTAATCACGTGGTTAATAGTACAGATGTTTATTCTTGATATCAACAATTCAATTGCTACTAGTTAAAATGTTCATTTCTTATATCATGAATGTGATTGTTACTAGTAAGAAAGCCATTTTAGATATCAGAAATTACCCTCCCAATTGTTGATATCAGAAATACATTTTCAGATATCAGAAATGAACATTGTCACTAGTGACAATTAAACCTTGTTGCATATCAGAAGGAGAACGAGCAGGAGGGAGCACCGTAACTAGTTAAATCCATATGTGATTACTGATATCAAAAATAAAGGTTTTTACAAGTAAGAACTGTATTTCTGATATGTGAAATTGTAATTTCAACTAGTAAGAAATCAATTCTTGATATCAACAATTGATTTTGAATGGCAGCCTATGGTGACATTTAATAGTGAAAATACAATTACAGATATCAATAATTATAGTTTTTACTAGTTGAAAAGTAATTGTTGATATCAAGAATTAACATTGTTACTAGTGGAAATGTAGTTGCTGATATCAAAAATAGCAATTGTTACTAGTAGAAATCTAATTCCTGATATCAAGAATGAAAATTTTAACTAGTAAAAATGTAATTGTTGATATCAAGAACTCATATCCTGAGAATGAATAAAAGTCAAAACGGCTTGCCATAGTCCAAACGCGAGGCATTTAGATATATATTTAGGCTATATACATATTAGTCACACGCTCAGTTTTTTTTTTTTTGCTGCTTCTTGCAGAAACTTGTTAAAAAAGACACCCACACATGACAGCGACACGCTTCGCCCAAATCAATGGTGTGCGTAATGAATGCCGGCGATGAGCAAAAAATGGCCCCATTTAGAACACGACGCACCGGCGAACGCGCGCTTACCTGTGTCTGCGGATTCAGCACATCACCATGGCAATTACAGCCTCTGCCTCCTCTCCGAGGCTGGGTGACCAAAGAAAGAGGGGCGTTTATTAGCCCCAGCAGGTGGCCAACTTTGGAACGCACACTCTGTTTACTCCCGGTCTCTGTTCCCATCGCCAAACTCTTCCAGGGCAGGACCCAGCCTTAGCGCTTTTTATGAATTCAAATACCTAGAAAGAGCCATCTGGATGGGAAGATATTAATGACACACGCAGATCCCAGCATGCATCCCAGTTCTAATCAGGCAGCGCTTGCTCCGCTCTGTTTTCCAGGGAATTGGGGGGGGGTGAGTTTAGGGGGGCCGCCTGCACGGAAGGCACGATTGATGCTTTGTGTGGCGGGTGAATACAAATGAAGGATTTGTCAAACCGCAATATTTGGGTCCCCATAGATTAGCATACGGCAGTTGGGTAATTATACACACACTTGATTGAATGGAGTCAAAACAGGGGGATGAGTAAACTTCTGACGGCTTTTGATTTCTATGGAAATGGGGGCAACGAGATACATGCATATTACACATGCGCACATTTTCAAACAAATGGCCTCCATTTTGTATTTGCTGTGACAGATGTGTCCCTTTCAGTAAATAGATTGATACTTAGCTAGATGGATGCATGGGGGAAAAATGTGATATGCTTTGTTCATTTCAAGTGTAGACCTTCTGCGGAGTGAATGATTTTATCAACAACAAAAAGACATTTATGGCTGACGGAATTGCATTTACTTTTATTGAGTCGTATGTTATTGTAATAATATTCAGAATGGTGGTACTTCAGGTTGTTTCTGGTTACACTTGTAAGCTGTCCTTCGGTACCTGCTGTTTTAGTAAAGCCCAAAGGGGCTTCAGCTAAACAGACTGAATTAAATCACACACTGAGATTTGAGAAGCATGTAATTTGTATTTTTTAATAGGTTTGAGTGGTTGAGGCTGGACTTCGGTGTATTCTGGTGGATGAGAACTCGAAGGTTAAGCAGGAATTTAAATAAGAACGTACTGTAATTTAGTACTATTTGATTAGCGTTGTATTCCCCCCAAAAAGCCAATATATTTGTTTTTTCTTCATCTTATTTTAATTCATGTTTCTTTTGATTACTATTCCAACAGAATTAAACCCAGCATGATCTAAATCCCTCAGGAATTTAACATTTTATTATCAAACAGACACACACTCACAACTCTTTCACATCAGTGGATTTTATCATGTTTCCTTTGTTCGAAATAATTTCACTTTAATTTATTTCTGTATTCATCAGAGGCGCTTTCTTTTATATTCCCTTTTGGATTTTCAGTGTAGTATCATTCATTCTTTTATTTTTTTTTTGTAAAACAAATTTATTCCAAACATAAAAGGCGTTTATTCAAAAAACACTGCAGCTTTTAATCAAAAGAAAATTGCAACGCGTTCTTCAATGTCAACGCAAAATTAATTTGCAAGATTAATCCAAGTAATGAGAGGCAAGCCTGAAAGCATGTTCATTCTGACTTACTTTCTCTATCTAGGACCTGTAGAATGTTTTGGCTATAGAGTCTCCCAGGTATATTGCTTGTTTTTGACTTTCCCCAACTATTATTTTATTTTATTTTTGTATTTTGTTTTGTTTCTCCCATAACTGCGTATATACGTGCATGCATGTGTGTTTTAACACTTGAACAGTCATGAACAAATTGGAGA
>JADLZN010006860.1:0-91320 GCA_018155175.1 Sinocyclocheilus anophthalmus | reverse complement strand
GCATCTTTTCCGGATTGTGTCAGATTTTATATAGTAAAAAAAAAAAATCAATAAAAAAAAGTCGTTTTTCAGACATTCCATTCATTCCTATGGCCAGGTCAAAATGACCCGCGAGGGACACTTTTTTATTACACCTTATTTTAATACACGTTGATTCCTTGAATCGACTACATTTTTTTTGTGTGTGCTCCATGCTCAAGTGTGACAATTAAATTTAAAAAAAATCTACAGTTTTCATAATTTCCTTGCATTTCCAGTGGTGGGTCAAAATGAACTGCGAGGGACACTTTTAATACTTTCTTTATAGCGCCCACTTAAACTGCTCGAATTCACTCAATTTTTTTTTCATGTATTCCCGATTCAAGTGTGAAAAAAGTAACAGTCTCATAACGATCAACACTCGATTTTTAAAAAATCTTTAAAAATGAGTTTTGGGTCAAAATGACCAGAGGGACGGATGAGGGTTTTAACTAATGACCTAAATAACTATGTGTTTCTGAGCCAATAGCTCAAACTTACCTAGGTAGAAATGCGCACTATGTGTGTCGTTAACAAACAGGAATCACACTGTAGGCTGATAGATGTAGTAACCCCCAGCAACCACCTGACTCAGGCTCGGGCGGCCTGAGTAAATAGTTTTAAATTTGTCATTCAAGAGTTGTAATATTTTTTCCCCCCCATTAACATTCATCAATGTTATTGCAATGGAAATACTTACCGTTAACTTATTAATAAGCTAACAAAATATTTGGCGAAAGAATAAATCACTGTACACCCTGTAGTTGTGGTGTCATACGCCCAGGACTAATTATGCCTCAAAAGCAGGTGCTCATTTATTTTGATAATTTAAAATATTTAGATTGCATATTAAGAGCAATAATGTTTGCATTGTATGAACACATCATTGCTTAATGCATGGCTTGTTTCAAGATGGTCTTGAGCAAGACACTACAGTGACTTTATTTAAATGCAGTTGTCTGCTTTTATATTAATTGTCCAAATTAAAATTTGCAACATAGAAATGCTGTACATGCTGCTGCTGAGAAAAATCGATGACTGAAGGCCTATGCAAGCTGCTGCACAAGAGACTGAACTGCTGAGAGCTCCATTAATTAGGCATATAAGTAGCTAGGCAACTGCCTATTTTACTCGAACACGGTTTCTACGCCAGACGTGAGCGGCACAACATGACAAAGTCAATAAAACCGTTATGATAGGTAAAGCTGTCCACAATGTATGCAGTGCGATACAGCCAACGCAACAAAACTTCTGCTACTGCTAGTGAAAGTGAACATGTGGCCAAGTATGGTTATCCATACTTGGAATTAGTGCTCTGCATTTTAACCCATCCAAAGTGCACACACACAGCAGTGAACACATACACCGTGAACACACCCGGAGCAGTGGGCGCCCGGGGAGCAGTTGGGGGTTCGGTGCCTTGCTCAAGGGCACCTCAGTCGTGGTATTGATCCCTGCCAGTACGAGACTCGAACCCGCAACTTTGGGTTACGAGTCTGACTCTCTAACCATTAGGCCACGACTTCCCCGATAATATTCACTAACATTTCAATACTCCGTTGAAGTACATGCTGCTGCTGTTAATGATATTCACAATGTTGTAGTAAGAATTTACGGTGCGAGCTGTTGCAGTGTTAATATTAATCAGAATTGACGAAGCATAATCTACTGCTGCGCATGAAAAAACCTGCTGTAAGACCTATTGAATAAGAAAGGAATAAATGCCTATGCCTTTAAAGGAGAGTAATTTACCTCCATGAGTTATCACTAAAATTCCATGCAACTAAAGCTTTTTCTGCTGCCGCTGCTAATATTATTTCTAACCTAGCATATAAATTTGCTATGCATGCTATAAAATTAGCTGACATTGCAATCTGAATAGCTATGCATACTGCTGCACAAAAGTACTTAGAATTGCTACTGACCATTTATTAAATAACCAAACAACCAAATAATTCCTATTTCACTTTGAAGAGTTCTATAAACCCTGTTAAACTGAATAGCAAAGTAATAAAATGCCTACTTCACCTAAAATGTTCACTACCATCCAAGCGTTATCTTATAACTGAAATTTCATGCAACTAAATGTACTTTATGCTGCCACTGCTATATTAGCAACAATGATAATTGGATTGCCATGCAGACTGCTGCTAATATTTCTAATATTGCATCTGAATTTAGCTATGCGTGCTGCTGCTAGTAAAATTCACTAAACTAGCGATCTGAATAGCTATGCATACTGCTGCACAAAAGTACTAAGAATTGCTACTGCCCCTTTATTAAATAACCAAACACAACCAATTAATGCTTATTTCGCTTTGAAGAGTTCTATAAACCCTGTTGAACTGAAGAGCAAAGTAATAAAATGCCTATTTCACCTAAAAAGTTCACTACCATCCAAGTGTTATATTATCACTGAGATAATTTCATGCAACTACATGTACTTTCTGCTGCCGCTGCTATATTACCAACAATAATTTGACTTCCTGCTGCTAATATTTCTAATATTGCATCTGAATTTAGCTATGCGTGCTGCTGCTAGTAAAATTCACTAAACTAGCGATCTGAATAGCTATGCATACTGCTGCACAAAAGTACTTAGAATTGCTATAAGCGTCTTTAATATCAAGAACGCAATAAAATAATGCCTATTTCGCGTTGAAGAGTTCACAAAATCTACTGTAAGCCCTGTTAAATAAGCAAAGAAATAAAATGCCTATTTAACTTTAAAGAGTTACTTACCCCATGCATAAAGGGGGGGGGACCCCCCCGGGGGGGGGGGGGAATGCTCCTCACCTTCCTGGATCTGTGACAGGACGGCTCCCAGTCCTGTGTCGGAAGCATCCATCTGCAGCAGGAAGGGGCAGCTAAAGTCCAGGGCTCGGAGGACTGGCTCCGAGATGAGGGCCCCCTTCACCCTCTGGAAGGCTTCTTCCGCTGCTGGTGTCCACTGTATCTTCTCCGGCTGCCCCTTCCTAGTCAAGTCTGTCAGGGGGGCGGCTAAAGAGGAGAAGTTGGGGATGAAGCAGCGATAATACCCCGCCAACCCTAAAAAGGCTCATACCTGGGTCTTGGTCTCGGGTCTCGGAGCGGAGCGTACCGCCTCCACCTTCTTCTCCTGCGGCCGAATGAGACCCCGTCCCACCTGGAAACCCAGGTACTTCACCTCGGAGAGGGCAAGGTGGCATTTGCGAGGGTTGGAGCGGGTGCCCCGTGGAGGCCAAAGGGAAGGGTCTGGTACTGCCAGTGGCCACTAGGGATAGAAAAAGCAGTCTTAGGTTTAGCATTCTCAGAGAGTCGTACCTGCCAGTAGCCTTTGGTGAGGTCTAATGTGGAGATATACCGGGCCCTTCCCAGCCGAGGACGAGTTAGTGCTCAGTCTCATGGAGAAGTCTCCCAGATGGCAGGGCTTGCATGGCTTATGTGGCCGCCGCCGCCTGATGAGCTGCAGCTGTGACCGATCAGCCTGTGATGAGGACTGCCAGGTGTTCCTTGCTCGTTTCCAGGGCGACGCTGATGAAGCTTCGGTGAAGCGACTGATGTTGTTGGTCACATAACAATGAAAACATAAATGTAGAATGTCTAGATTACATTTATACTATATAGAATGTACTTTTTAATGAATCCAAAGTAAGTACTTATTTAAAAGAAGTAGGTACTTAGAGAGTATGTGATTTTGGAGAAATGGGAAATCATATTCAGAATGGAATAGGCTATTTACCGCACAATATATACTACACACTGCCTACTATTTAAGGATGAAGTGAAACTTTAGTAAAAAAATGAACATTTTATTCATTTTTGTGTAAAAAAATGTCTTAACATTTGCCAGTCCATCAGAATGAGTCAAGATGAAGGAAAGATATTCATGTTGTGGCTGACATTACTTCCGGTTCATCACATAGAAATGGAAGGTCAAGTCAAGCTCACTGCATTGTGCAGTACAGTATTCTTTTTGTATTCATTTAGGCAAATATTGTAGCTCATCTGGGTTATTCTGTCCATACAGGAAATTTGTAAACTGTGTAAAGTGTACATACTATACACTGCAGATGTAGCAAGAGCACAGTATGGTATTATGCTATTCTGAACATAGCTCATGCATTATGGTTGTGACGAAACTAAAGACTATTAACTATTCATGAAACAATTTCACTGGCTTTTTAAGGAGATCAAATAATGCTCACTTTTGTGGGGTTATTTTGTGAAGCGATGTGCTGAAATGCCTCGGGTCAACTCAGGACAGCAGCCTGTGAGGCATGAAAGCAATACTTTTCACACTGATCTGAGATCTATCGTGCAGTTCCTTTAATTTTGGCATGTGAATATTTGTTCTGGGCAGTATTTTCAAAGATTTCTAAAGATTCTAGAGATGTCAAAATTTAAAAACGTAAGCTACTTCTGCTTTCTCATTGTCAGCGAGTCACCACAATCACCTGCCATACTTACACCAGATCACATTCACAGAGTTCTAATTCCCCGCACCTGTCATCTGCAATCAAGCCAACATTCAAAAGCACGCTTCTTCCAGTCACTCACTGTCCGGTCTACCGTTCACTACACTGAACTTACCAGACTCTCTCTATGCTATTGGCCTGTGTCTACTTACCCTTAGATTCCCGAGGTTCCTCCTTCGTCGATCTTCATTCCTGGATCCCATACTCCAACCCTCCAACCCCCCCCCTTTTTTCCGCAAACCTACAAAAAGAAAACTATCTGCTTAACCAAGCTAAGACTCACAGAACTGTCTATTGAGTTGGATACTCACCATTCATTGCTTCAGTCATTCTACCTCTGCAATTCCATTCAATAAACCTGCTTATCCTTAACTAACCTGTTGTCTCCGGCTTGATCTGTGACAGAAGACCGGACCGTAACAGATACCTCCATGGATCCCCGACCACCCACTCCTGCGGATGTCCTTGATGAGTTGGTTAATGCACTTCGCACCACTCTCACGCCAGCACCAACTCCTCAAACTGCCTCTGTCAGTCCCATGGCCATGCCTCCTTCCTATGCGGGTGATGCAGCTGAGTGTGGCGGCTTTCTCCTTCAATTGGCGCTGTATATAGAAATGCAGCCGCAGAAATTCACAACAGCGCACACTAAGGTAGCCTTTCTGATTTCTCTCCTTTCTGGCAGAGCATTAACATGGGCGAAGGCAATATGGAATGCCAATAGTCTCATAATTAATTCTTATGAAGCATTTACTAACCATTTCAAGGAAGTGTTTGGCAACGCTACAGGAGAGCTTTCTGTGTCTGACCAACTACTGTGGCTGCACCAGGGTGCCACTCCCATCCACGATTACACCCTGCAATTTCGAACGCTGGCGGTGTCCAGTGGATGGAATGAGGCAGCACTGCTCAGCGCTTATCAACAGGGATTGGATCCCCGAATCCGCACTCAGATGGCGATTTATGATGACAATGTTGGATTGGAAAACTTCGTGTCAAGAGCCAATCGTATCGCCCAGTGCTTATCAGCCTGCCACACTCCAGCAGCCACCCACCAGTCTGCAGCACCTGTAGCCAGTTCCAGAGCCCATGCAGGTGGACTCTACAATGCTCTCTCCCTCTGAACGTGCTCGCCACCTCGCGCCAGGACTCTGCCTCTACTGCGCGGCCACGGACCATCACATCGGAACCTGCCCTGTCCGACCACCACGTCCAGCGGTGAGTACCCTTCAATTTGAACCTGAAATCTCCAAACTTTCCATGCTATCAGTGCAAATCCTCACTCCAGATCATTCTATTACAGTCCTCACAGGACCTACTGAAATGTCTTCACTTGTCCTGCACACGCCAAACCCGGGAGCTCAGTCAAAACCATCCAGGGAAAACCGCTAGGGCATGGGCGGCTTAGATTCAGAGCTCCTCTGCTGAGGCTCAAGATCGGCAACTTGCATGAGGAAGAGATCACTTTTCTGGAAATCTCCTTTTCTCCATTCTCCGGAAATCAGATGGGACTCATGTGAGGTAACTCGCTGGAGCGAGTTTTGCCTGCAGCACTGCATCTCTGCCCTTCCCAAACCGTCTCAAAGTCCTCGCATGGCTCAAATAGCCTCCACTCGCATCGAAAGTCCCGAGCTGTTGGAAACACCCACCGTCCCATCTGATTATGTGGCGTTCCAGGATGTTTTCAGTAAGCAGGCTGCCACTCACCTACCACCTCATCAGCCATGGGACTGCGCTATCGACCTGCTGCCTGGAAATAAACTCCGCAAGGGTCAAGTGTACCTCCTTGTCCATCCCAGAGCGCAAGGCTATGGAGGAATACATCCAGGAGGCTCTTTCTCAGGTTTTCATTCGTCCCTCCACATCACCGGCCGCATCCAGTTTCTTCTTAGTGTGCAAAAAGGATGGGGGCTTGAGGCCATGTATTGACTACCGTGTGCTAAACTCCCAAACTGTGAAGCATCCTTACCCACTTCCCCTGGTCCCTGCCACTCTAGAGGAACTCCGTGGGGCACGGATCTTCTCTAAGCTGGACCTGTGGAGCGCATACAACCTCGTTCGAATCCGGGAAGATGATGAATGGAAGACGGCCTTCATTACCCCATCTGGCCACTACGAATATCTCGTTATGCCATATGGCCTATGCAACGCCCCGTCCGTCTTCCAGGGGTTTATCAACGAGGTATTCCGGGAGTTCCTCAATGACTTTGTGATTGTGTACATCAATGACATACTCATCTACACCCGGAACCTGGCCGACCATCGCCATCATGTGAAGCAGGTCCTCAGGAAGCTTCGCCAACACCACCTCTTCCTGAAGCTGGAGAAGTGCAAATTCCATCGCCCCACCGTGCAGTTCCTCGGGTACGTTATCGGCCAAGAAGGAATTCAAATAGACCAGGGGAAGGTAAAGGCCTTTACGGAGTGGAATCATCCCCAGTCGGTGAAAGAGCTCCATAGCTTCTTAGGATTCGCAAACTTCTACTGACACTTCATTAAGGATTTCAGTCTGCTCTCAGCTCCATTAACCTCTTTGCTCAGAGGTAAGCCCAAGTCCCTGTCCTGGAACCCCAACACCCACGAAGCCTTCGAACAACTCAAGACCACCTTCAGCACGGCCCCTATTCTTCGTCATCCCGATCCACTGGTCCCGTTTGTGGTGGAAGTGGACGCATTGGGGCCGTGCTGTCGCAACTGTATGGTGAGCCTCTAGCCTTGTGCATACTACTCCAAGAAACTGACCCCAGCGGAGCAAAACTATGATATTGGTAACAGAGAGCTGCTCGCTATAAAACTGGCCCTGGAAGAGTGGCGGCACTGGCTGGAGGGAGCCAATCATCCTTTTACAGTTGTCATCAACCACAAGAACCTTCAATATCTTTGTGACGCTAAAAGTCTCAATCCCCGTCAAGCCCGCTGGGTGCTGTTCTTCACCAGGATTCAATTCACCATCACATACCGGCCAGGCAACCGTAACTGTAAGGCTGACGCATTGTCACGAATGCACTCACCAGATGCACCCGCAGAACCTGAGCCAATTCTCCTTCCAGCCCTAATTGTAAGCCCCATTGTTTGGAACATCGACAGGGACATCCAAGCCGCCCTCCGAACGAACAGCTCGCTGGGGAGGGGGGTGGGGTGGGGGGGGGGGGGGGGGGAGGGGGAGGGTGGGGGGGGGGGGGGGACCGAAGGGCAAGACGTATGTTGCCACATCTCAACAACCACCCCTTCTGGGCTCAGTTCACATTGTACTGGGCTCTGGACATCCAGGCAGCCAACAGACCCTCTCGCTCCTCCAAGCTCGGTACTGGTGGCCCAGTATGTCCCTTGATGTCATCAGGTACGTCCAAGGGTGCTCACTCTGTGCCATGTCTAAATCTCCTCATCACCTCCCTGTAGGCAAGCTCATGCCACTACCCATACCTCAACGGCCCTGGTCTCACATTGGGATCGATTTTGTAACTGACTTACCCAACTCCGAAGGTAACACCTGTGTTCTAGTGGCAGTAGATCTGCTTTTCCTGCAGACTGATACCCCTCAAGGCATTACCCACAGCGCTAGAAACAGCCGAGTTACTCTTCACACATGTCTTCAGGAATTACAGAGTCCCGGAGGATATCGTCTCAGACTGGGGCCCGCAGTTCATCTCCCACATTTGGAAGGCTTTCTTTCAACTGCTAGGAGTCACAGTAAGCCTGTCCTCCGGTTATCATCCCCAGACTAATGGCCAGACTAAGCGCAAGATCCAGGAGCTTGGGCGTTACCTCCAGGCATACTGCCAAGATGATCAGCACAGCTGGGCCCACTTCCTCCCATGGGCCGAGTATGCACAAAACTCCCTCCGACAAAACACCACCAGACTCACACCTTTCCAGTGCATACTAGGCTACCAACCTCCACTCTTCCCATGGACCGAAGAGCCATCGAAGGTCCCAGCTGTGGACTACTGGTTCCGAGCAAGCGAGAGTGTGGGACTCAGCTCAGCGCACAACTTTCGCTGATGCCCGACGTTCCTCGACTCCCACTTACCAACCTGGACAGCAAGTATCAACCCGGCTGTCTGCGCCTCCGATGGCTATCGACCCGGGATCTTGCCTGCCTTGCAAGAAGCTGAGTCCCCGCTACATCGCTCGGTTCCCGATACAGAGGCAGATAAATGAGGTCACCTACCAACTCCAACTTCCACCCGGGTACAGAATTCACCCCACCTTTCAAATGTCCCTCCTAAAGCCCTTCTCTCCTTCTGCACCAGAACTTACGGCACCAGCAGTGCCGCCTCCTCCAGAGATCCTCGAGCAACCATCTGTCTACCAGGTCAAGGAAATCCTGGATTCGCGGCGGCGGGGCGGCTAACTAGAATACCTGGTAGATTGGGAAGGATATGGACCAGAGGAAAGAGACTGGGTAGCCCGGGATGACGTTCTTGACCCCACATTGCTAGAGGAGTTCCATCGGACCCATCCTAATTGTCCCGCACCCAGAGGCCGTGGTCGTCTCCGCTTGAGGGCGTCAGGAGCCGCCCCTGGAGGAGGGAGTAATGTCAGCGAGTCACCACAATCACCTGCCACTACTTACACCAGATCACGTTCACCTGAGTTCTAATTCCCCGCATCTGCAATCAAGCCAACATTCAAAAGCACGCTCCTTCCAGTCACTCACTGTCCGGTCTACCTTTCACTACACTGAACTTACCAGACTCTCTCTATGCTATTGACCTGTGTCTACTTACCCTTAGATTCCCGAGGTTCCTCCTTCGTCGATCTCCTTCGTTCCTGGATCCCATACTCTCCACAAACCCACAAAAGGAAAACCAACTGTTTAACCAAGCTAAGACTCACAGAACTGTCTATTGAGTTGGATACTCACCATTCATTGCTCCAGTCGATCTGCCTCAGCCATATCTGTCAATAAACCTGCTTATCCTTAACTAACCTGTTGTCTCCGGCTTGATCTGTGACACTCATATTAACACGCTGAATATCAGATGAGGTTTGCTTTGAGTAAATGTGTGGCTTTTTGGCTTTGATATCAGATTAATTCTCAAGCACAAGTATCCAGAATGATTGTGAGCAGGTGATATGTGGAATACTCGAAATTGTCAATGACTGCCACTCAAAGTATGTCAAAAAGAGATTAAAAAGCTAATCCAGGCGGAAATGCCCATGCACTGGGTATTTTCTATTTAATCAAAGCTGATTTTGACTATTCTCCCTGCCAAGCATCTGTCTGTGTTTTAGTAATGGATGCTGAAAAGATGGTGTCTCTTTAGACTTTTTGGTATATTGGTGCATTGAACATCATACTAACCAGACTCCATACAAGTATGAACTTGCCTGCAACAGAAAATCAGGTTTCTTTTTATTTCAGCCTTGTCAGAAATTCTGAAATGTGCAAATTTATTCCACCCCTGCATCTGAATTTGAGTGACAAGTTGGATGAGCTGGAATATGTGATTCTTTAGGCTGAGATCACACTTTTTTTTTAATCCTATTTTTGCTCACCAAAGTATGCCTACACCAAGAATGTTTATCGGCATAAATTATTATAGTAAACCCACAGCAAATGTTGAAAGATTAACTATATTGAAAACCCTTGGAGTGGGTCCATGCAGTGATGTCAAGAGTGTGTCTTTTCTTTTGTTGTGCCAACTATCTGCTTTTTTTCAAATGTAAAGCACAGCTTCGTTTTTTTTATTGCTCAATGCCAATGGCTTCATCTCATCCTTAAAGTCTTCTCTCATTTTATACTAGAGAAATATTAGGGTCTGCTTTTCTAGATTGAATGTCCTCACAGTTTGCTACTTAACCTAAAATCAGTAAGACTAACAGAATATCACAGCATTAAGATCTTCATGATTACAACGGCTGACTGTATTTTTGTCATCAATGTTTATGTATGTTGCCATGCCTATGTTCAGCATACCATTTTGTTCCTCAACTCATTTGCAAATCAACACAGCTTGGATAAATGATTATGTTTTGTTGTTTATTTTAGCAAGGCATTAATTATGTCATATTAATACCACATTCCCACCTGCTGGCAGTCTGGCATTAGACATTGTATGTATGTAAAAGCATTGTGCTAATTGTATACAATTTAAAGCATGCTAAACACTACATTTAAACATCTGACTGATTGTTTGAAGTGTATTCCACTCTATATGCTTAATGCATTTTACTTGTATTGTAATGCAGTTTCAAAATATACTGTGAAAGTTCTCTTAAAGCAATAATTATTTCATCATTTACTCAACCTAAGTTCATTCCCAACACTGGTATTCACAACACTTTGATCTTTTTGAAGAATCTGCTTTTTTTGAGTATTTTCCTTGACATGAAAAAGCTCCATGTCAAGTCTCAAACATGAAGATAACCACTAAAAAACTAAATAAATTGCTTCATATCACAGCTTTGTATGAGGAATTGACTCATATTTAGTTAGTATACTATTTACCTTCCACTCCAGTGAGATCTGAACTGATTCATAGTCAAGAATCGGATCAGTCCCATTCCTAAACGAATCTTTCAATAATGATTTGTATTTAACTCCTGACTCAGTGATTTGGAATAAGAACTTATATTTGTATCCTCACACAAAGCTGTCACATGACTAAAATATGATGCAAAAACAATATGGATTAGACTACTGTTCAGAAATGTGGGTTTTTTTAGAAAAGCAAAGGTCAATGCGGTTTCTGATCAAAAATACAGTAAAACAATAATATGATTAGAATTTAAAATAACAGTTTTCTGTAATATATTTTATATGTATTTATTCCTGTGATGGCAAAGCTGAAATGGAAAAATACATATTTTGTAACATTATAAATATCTTTACTGTCATTTTTGATCAATTTAATCCTTGCAGTATCTTATTGGCCCTGTACTTTTGAACAGTAGAGCATAGTTATGATACTTTTATTGAGCCCTTTTGTCCTTTGTGGCAAAAGTACAAGATGTGGGTACAGTGTACTGTATGGAAAAGACCTGTGTGAAGACTTCAATTTGTCATTTTGTTTTGCATGGAAGACAAAAATCATACAGGTTTGGAATGACTTGGGGAGGATGAGTAAGTAATTGCATGATTTTTATATTTGTGTGATCTATCGCTTTTAGGTACTGTTTATCCAGTGCTTCATCAGCCCTTTTCATAGCCTAAAGGGATTTGTTATTCAAAGTGATATAACCAAAACCTCCCTCTTTATTAGTTATTCAAATGCACAACACGGGTCTTTGTTATGATTCATCACTGAGACCTAGAGTTTGATTTATGTCTGTGCACCTCGTAAACATCTTAGAGGGCAGATTTTGGCTTGTTGAATAAAATGCAAATATCTCCTGTATAACTGAGGAAATGTGGGAGGGAGAAGGTCACGGAGAGAGAGAGAGGCGGGCACATACCAACTGCCAGCACCGGCTCACAGCAAAACGGTGTCAGCAAATGTAGCAGAGATTCCGCAAATAGCTCAGGGTGGAAATGGACCTTTTGCTGTGATCTGGAGGCAGCCTTTGCTACCAGAATCCTCATCTTAACCATCATATGAAAACTTGCAAAACTGATCTCAGATCAGCCATGCTAGCTGTTCTCAATGTGTGCCAATGGCCTAAGGAGGGACCAGCCAATCTCGCATGCACATAGACGCTCATTTGTCTCGGGCCTGGCCTGAAAGGAGGTCACAGAGAGGGGGTGAAATTCAAGTGCACCATTAAAATTAGAGGGGTGCAGAGATGCATGCCGGGGTTTTAAATACCCCAGGTCTTGAAGTAGGTACACACAGAAACTAATGCATTTTGAAGAGATGGAGTATATGAAATCGAGAGAGATTTTTAATTGTTAGTCTCTTATTCATATTTTATAATGCGTCAGGTCTAAATCTCTGAGACCACACTGAAAATATGGGATTTAAATGGACAAATAATAAAATATGTAAACAATATAAGCAATATTAATTATAAAAGATTTAAAATGTAAAACAAACAAGTAAGAAGATTCTTAAATTTATGCCAAATACCAAAACATTCTGAAATGAATTATTAATTTAGGTGATGGGAAAATATGTATTAAATTCTTCAATAAATGGGAAAATAGAACTTTTTACTGTGGTGTCAGACTTGGATCCACTTTAAACTACCGATTCAAAATTTTCCCCTTAATTTTTCTCGTATCGATGCTGCTGTATTTGATAAAAAATACAGTAATATAGTGAAATATTTTTACAATTTAAAATTTGGTAACATTAGTATAAGGTGTCCTTAAAATAACCTAAACCAAAGTAACTAACCCTAAAACCAAACCCTAATCCTAACCCTACCCATATAGTGCATATAGTTCATTAATATTACTCAGTACTAAATGTATAATTACACTGTAAAAAGGACACCAACACTATGAACGGAACCTAAAATTTTTATTTTAATGCAATTTAAAATGTAATTTATTCTGTGATGGCAAAGCTAAATTTTCAACAACCATTACTCCAGTCTTCAGTGACATGATCCTTTAGAAATCATTATAATATGCTGATTTGCTCCCAATAAACATTTCTTATTATTATTAATGTTTAAAACAGTTGTGCTGCTTTAATATTTTGGTGTAAAACTGGGATAACTAGTTTTCAGAATTCTTAAAAATCAAAAGAAACAGCATTTATTTGAAACGAAATCTTTAGAAATACTTTGTGTACCTTATACCTGTCGTACTCTCACTTTTGATCAGTTAAGGATCCTTGCTGAAATGAAAGATTAATTTCTATAATAATATATATAGATACACACATACGATATATCGTATCTCATGCACCATTACAGTTTTATAGTAAAGATTTGACTCCGCTTACATGGTGTGTTTATCATAATATGTTTTATGTGGATTTGCTATTGAGTCTTACACTCTTAAAAATAAAGGTGCTTCCCGATGCCATAGAAGAATCTTTTTGTCTAAATGGTTCCATAAAGAACCTTTAACATCTGAAAAACCTTTACGTTTCACAAAAGGTCGTGGGGGTTTTTTTGGTTTGGGGTTGGGCGGGGGCTAAAGAAGGTTCTTCAGATTACAAAAATGTAAGAAAGATATGGTTCTTTAAAGAACCTTTGACTAAATGGTTCTTTGTGGAACCAAAAATGGTTCTTCTATGGCATCGCTTGAAGAACCTTTTGAAGCACCTTTATTTTTAAGAGTGTATGGTGGGCCTTGAGGTTATACAAGGAGCTCAAAGACTGGCCTTCATAACCTCAGTCTGTCTTATACCCCAAATAGATGCGTCTAGAACTCCCTCACACTTCATCACTTCCTTTGCACGCTTCTGCGTGAGGATTCTACAATGATCGTTATTATGTGACTATCGGAAATAGAGGCCCATATGTGTCAGAATCCGAAGCAGGGCAGAAAGTACTTCTTTGTCCCTCAGTGATAAGCTATTTTTTTGCACTGGCAGCCAGACTGTTCCAAAGCATCTGGCCTCTTGCATTTTAAATATGGTTAATGATTAAAACAGACGTCCACTTTGTCTAAGAATGGTTTAACGAAGCTGTAAACATCTCAATCCATCATGACCACAGGAAGGAGCTGATTGATACTTTATAGGAAACTAAAAGCTTTCATTTCTATGCAAAGCACTTAAAGATTCCTCTCAGACATCCCATTCTGCTGATGCATCTTGTTTTGACGCGTATTTGGAGGTTGGTATAGCTGAAGCACCAATTTGGACTAATCCGCTGCATTTTAGAGTGTTTATCTTCTGCTTTTGATGCTAGGTTGCGTAATAGTTATAGTAATATCCCTGAACCGACGGGAAAAATCCCTGATGCCTAATGCATACGCTGGCTGCACAGACTCAATCTGGCTGGTCTGTGAGAAGATGAAAACAGTGTGTGTCGCAGCACGTCCGGGGTTTTGAAGGGATTTGAGAAGCAGGTCACCTCTTGATTCCTGTCCATAAGCTTGTGTTTCAGTATGATGCAGGCTTCATTAAAGCCACCCAGAGGCCAAGCCTATCTTGATCCCAGCATGAACCTGTTTCTCTTTTTTTTGTGCTAGTTTACTTTATAATCACACCCTGTGTTCATGATTTTTTTTCTCCTTGAAACATTTGAAGACTTTTGCTCTTGAGAAAAATACCTAGTAATCTTATATGTTTCCAGAGTTTTAAATATCAACAATGTCACATGCAATAAACTTTTTTTCTTCTTCTAAGTAACTTCCTCAGGCATGTCCCAACCAAGCATATACAGATATACAGCATATACAGATATGATTTATTGTATTGATTAATTTTCAAATTTTATTGTATTAACATTTAATATTGTATATTATTTGAATAAGTACATTTATTATTGAAATATTAAAATATATGATAAAAATAATCAAATATGGTATAAATACTAAATGTGTATGCAAATGTTTTAATGGGTTAAAGGGTACTTTATATTTTAAAAGGTAATGAGATGTAAATATTTAAATGAATTATATATCGTAAATATTAAAAAAGTACTATTATATTAATATTTATATTCTAATAATATATATTAGTATTATATTATGATATTAAATATGTAAAACGGGTGGGTCTTTGTAACGTAAATATTTGTTATTTTACAGTATTTCAGTTAAAATTCAAATAAGTTAAGTATTATATATTTAGCTAATATGTATATATAAGATTTAAATGCAGATCTTAATTCTTCAGTACAAGCTTAGTTTTCTTAAATGTTGTAGGACTGGAAGTGACGCTAAATAGTTACCAAAAAAGGTATTTATTTTTTCTCATTATTATTAATTATTTTTTTTAATACAATTCAATTTAATACAATAGCTTTCTCGCCATGTATGTTGTCTGCAGAGTAAGAGGGTTGTTTTTTGTGGTCTGTGCTCTCTGACCGGATTAAATGCTTTGTCCTCATCCATTTGTAAAAGCAGGATTTTAATTTGACAAAAACGGGGGATCAGCACACCCCATAGTACTATTTAGGCAGAGGAATCCTCCATTCTCCATATACATACATGCATTGAGCACACATGTGCAGATACACACAGATCCCCTCTGCCCCCCTCCTCCTCCTCCTCCCTACACTAAAGGCAGCCCTTTCTCTGTCTTGTGTGTACAGGACATCCCACGCAAGGACTAAGAGTGAAGCAGCAGACCAGGCCTCACTTGCAGCATGTCAGGAATCAGACTTAGCCAGAGCTGTGGCTCGTGAATTATCTCCAAGCTTCCATCAACCAGGTAAGTTACAGAAGAAAAGTTTTACTTTCCCCCACACACACACCCTGAATATAAGACTTAAATACCCCTGATGAAAGCCACCAGATTATAACCACTCACCCTCGCTTACATTCCTCGCAACAGATACTTATAGATTATTTTTGACAGTGATATGACATATTTTTCAGGCTCTCTCTGTTTATCAGGCTGTTATGCTGCTGTACCTTTAGGATTTCAGACCTCTGTTATGATTGTCTGACCTTTGCATGTCAGTGTAGTTCTCACTGTCATTTTTTCAGAACATTAATATGTAAATGTTAGTAGAAAAATGTTAATGTACTCATGGTTGTAAGACAAATAACATGAAAATTGACAAAAGAATATGATTTATTTATTTTAGTATTTTAATGTCAAAATATTATTTAAATACCAACTTTGGGTATTTGTAATGCAAATATTTAATTAGAGTGTTATATAAAATATTACAATTAAAATAAAATAAAGATAAATTTCATACTATGTATCTATAATATTTATCTATAAATAGCATTTAAATGCAGATCTTAGGGTTTTATTTTTTTTTTCTTTGGAAACTACAGTTTTGCAAGCTATAGTTTTCTTAAATGCAGTGGTACTGGGAAGTGATGATAAATATCAGAATATCGCTACATAATACATATACATTTTTTATTACATTTATGCATTTGTCAAACAATTTTATCTAAAGGAACTTCCATTTTGTCCGTTCATTAGGAATGTGTTTTCCTCAATATTGTCCCTGTAAACTTTTCCAACCTGGTCTCATAAAAATATGTACCTCTGGGTACTTTTCTGCAACACCGTTTTTACGTACCTTACTGCACGTTTCGCCGCAGTTTAAAAGAGAAATGTCCACTGAGTGGCGCTAAAACACTGGTTCAATACGTGAACCCTGGCACGTTTATATTACGTTGATATAGGTACGTATTGCTGTGTTTTTATTACGTTGTTTCAGGTACGTAATGCGTCGGTTCAGAATTCAAATATCCGGGGACTGTCGCTAAAAGTTAATGCAGTATCATGTTGGAAATATGCCCAACACCAAACCCAACCCTAAACCTACCCGATAGTTTTAACAATTGCAAAAGTGATATAAAAACGCATTTGTTGATGCAACCGTGCCATTTCAACGTCCTTATATGCAAATTTGATCCATTTTGTTAAACCATGGTTACACGGGATTCGAACTGGAGCTCCTCACCTCTCAAGTATGTCTCCGTACTCCGTGAGCTACCGAACAAACCTACCGTCGATGAAAACCCATAGATATGAAGCTGGATATGTGCGATGGTAACATTCAAAAGCACCAGTTTTCAAATCTCCCAGCATATTAAAATGGTTTTGAAGTCATAACATAATATTCTTCAAGTAATTGAGCGAAAATTACTCTTTATTAATCGGAACTCTGTAAATTTGTGTGAAAAGGAATAAAAGGTGTCGGAGTTTTACTGCCTCTAGTGTTCATTTCTTTTGGAAACTGCAGTGATATGTACTTATCGGTATGTATTTCGCGTCTCGCGAAAAAGTGTCCTCAGGTACGTTTTTGCCATGAGACCAGGTAGCACTTTTCACTTGCAGATTTACATATAATTCTAATACTGATGTGATAGCGGATTAGGAATCATTTTTTTTTTACGTTTAATGTTATTTTTATCAGCAATTCTGCACAATGAGCATATTACACTGCAAAAAAAAAAGAAAAAGATTTTCTTACTCAGTATTTTTTATTTGTTTTACACTACAAATATTTAAAGGGGTCATATGATGTTGCTAAAAAGAACATTATTTTGTGTATTTGATGTAATGAAACGTGTTTATGCCCGTTTCCAAATACTGTACATTATTGTTTCTCTATGCCCCGTCTTTCTGAAATGCGTTGATTTTTACAAAGCTCATCGGTCTGAAAAGCGAGGTGTGCACTGATTAGCCAGCTATCCAGGGCGTTGTGATTGGCCGAACACCTCAAGCGTGTGACGGAAATGTTACGCCCCTACAATATTGTGATGCCCTGTCCAGCCGGAGCTACGAGACAAAAACATTAAAACCAATTATAAACGAGGCATTTGTTGCATCCAGTGGGGACATAATTATGGATTATAATGACGTATACTGTCTTTTTACGCGTTGCGTTGCATCGCCGCTGCGTAAACATAAAAACCATATCTGCTTTTGTGATCGGAGAAATGACAAACAAACAAGCGCTACTCTCTACACTGCTCAACTCGCGTTTGAATCGTCAGTGGCAAATTCTGAAATATAAAAAAAAAGTACTTACAGTCTGTGAGTCAGACAGCCGGCATTGTAGTCTACTCTACCGGGATCAAGAAACAGTCCTCCATAAAATATGCTGAACACATCTGAGTATTTGGGTTGAACTGTTCTGGAACAGTGTTGTAAATACAACTTAACCACTGATTTCTAGTCGTGTCCTCTTTGGAAGGCCAAACAAAGTATTGGGTTTCACAACGAAAAGCCACAGCGGGCTAGAGTGAGCGCGAGGCAGGAATGATGTGAGCGGAGGCGGCTGAGGGAGTAGAGGTGGGCGGCTTGAGAACGGCGCGGGACGGCGATTCGACGAGGAGCTTGTGGCAACACAGTGCGTCCTGGGCTGGAATACGCTTGTCCACGGTGAAAGCCATCCGGCGATCCACACACGAATTGATGGTATTTCTCAGCGACAGGAAGGATCATGCTAAAGGAAGCAAAGGTGGATATCGTCCTCTTGGGAAGGCCAAACAAGTAGTTTCCGCGTCAAAGAACACTCACAGCGCCTTCAGACATGGCAACAACAATACTCCAGTGAGAATAAAAGTTACGCCTTCATCCTTTGCATGAACATGCAAATCTTCCCACATCGTGATGTGGACATGTGGGGGCGTGTTAGAACGAGCGTTTTAGGTAGGCGTGGTTAACTCTAAACTTTTATAAAGAACATCTCTTTGGATTTAAGACTTTAATCTTTGCAACTTTACAGATCTTCTTTATGCACCAATAGCTTGTAACACTCCAAAGAGAAAGGAAAAATTGAAATCGCATCATATGACCCCTTTAAACATGCTTAAAGCAAGATACATGAGAAGATACTTGAGAAATTAAAGTACTTAAGTTTGGTTTTCTAAACAAATGACCAAAATTAATTAAGTTATACTACGTACATATAAATTTATATAAGTGCGGTAAGAAAAATAAACTTAAATGCAAAGGGAAAACCCGTTTTTTATTTGTCTTACCCCATTGGCAGATATTTGTTATTGTTTGAAGCATAATGTCACTTAATTTTTCAGAAAACTTTATATTTTACATATTTGCTTTGCAGTGATCTTGATTTAAGAATGTTTAGATATTTTACTAAAAGAATAATTTTTTGCAGTCTTATTAAAAACAAATGAAGTTTATTACTCAACATTACAGAGCACTAATATTAGTAGACTGTTCCTCTGTGATTGTGCTAGTTCCCTTTGGAAATACCTCCGACAGCAGCCAAAGAATGTCTTCCATATCAAACTGAGAATGTTCTCTGGATGAGGAATGTAAGGCTTGTTGAGTGTGTCGTGCGTACAGCACATTGCTATCAGTAAGCGGATTCAGATAAGAAGTGGGCATGTCAAGTTACAGCTCTATTGTGCCGCTCACCTCTCATGGAAAGGTTCCAGAAACACTTCTCAGTTTTCAGAAGCAAACCCCACCCAAACTACACCATAAACGCCTGCCAGCTGAGCACAGGGAGGTCAAGGGAGAAAGGTCAAACTCACAAGAGGCCTGGTACATAACCTTCTGCAGATCTATAACTGGAAATCACCTTCACAAGGAGATGCTCGTGTTGGACAGGATATGACTGTGCAAATGAATCATGTCTTACAGATACCTGTGAAATCTTTGCGAGTGCCGCCAGGGAGATAAAATCTTAATTAAACTGAGCTGTTTCAGGAAAACTACTGTTGCTCAGATTTGCTCACTTTTTTTGTTCTACCATTTATTTTTACTCTCTTAGTGACCTGATTTACCCTTTTGCCTAAACTACAAACTATTATTTGTGAAATCTAATGCCAGATTGTTTAACACTACCTTATTCCGGCTTGTTCAGTGAAGAAGCGAAACTGGTTTTGTAAGAATTTGTAATGTGAGATTGTATCTGTAACGTAGTTCGTAGTCATGAGAAGGAGGCGGGAACCGGCGAAAGCTCAAAGAAACTTTAATAAAATAAACAAACACAAAATAGCGCGACAGCCCCTCGCGGACGACTGTCGCGCACAAACAAAACCAAAACACAAAATAAAATCCAGGCCTGGTCCTCTCTCGTCGGTCACTGTCGTCACTCCTTTTTATCCTTCCGGAGCTCCTCCATGAGACTCGAGACCGGTGAGTGGTGCAGGTGTCGCTCATTATCAATTACTCCACCGGCCTCGCTCCATTCCCACGGCTCTCGGCCCCACCCCTCTTGTCACATACCCCCATCGCCCCTCGCAGGCCGGGGGTACTCCCGAGACTGCGCTCTACTCCCCCCCTCCCCCCTCCGGGGGAGCCGATCACGGCGGCCGCGGCGTACCTGGGGGTAAGGACAGACAGACGAGGCAAGAGAAAAGGAGACGCAAGGATGAGGAGAGACAGATACGAGAAAGGGGAGAAAGGAAAAGAAAAAAAATTATCGGTCCGGTTCCCAGACACACTGCCGCTCGGCCCTCCACCAGCTGGGTAAACTCTAACGCGATGCCAGGCAGCGGCACTGGACAGCCCTCAGTGGACGGCCCGACACTCCTCCGCCGCCCGGTGAACGGTGACGGCTCCTCCGGGTTCGGGCAGCCAGCAGGAGTCCCCTGTTCTGTGCTCCTCCCCATCATGGCGGATGGCAGCAGGCTCCGGGCTCAGGCGAACGGCGGCGACTCCTCCGCTCCCTCACAGACGGCAACCGTCCCTCCACAGTCCAGGCGGCCGGCAGCGAGTTCGTCCGCCCCCCCGGTAACTCACTCCAGCCCACCGCCTCGAGCCTCCATGGCGGCAGACTGCTCCGCCATGCTCGATGGCACCGCGGACTCACCACAGCAGCGAGGGATCTCTGGCAGCGTGCCCCTCCTTCCTCCGGGGTTTCGGCACCAATGTAACAAAGTTCGTAGATTGGGAAGGAGGAGGCGGGAACCGGCGAACACTCAAAAGAAAACTTTAATAATAAAATAAACAAAACAGCGCGACAGCCCCTCGCGGATGACTGTCGCGCACAAAACAAAAACCAAAAACACAAAATAAAAGTCCAGGCCTGGTCCTCTCTCCCAACACCGTCGTCACTCCTCCCTTTTATCCTTCAGGAGCTCCTCCGTGAGACTCGAGACCAGT
Source organism: Sinocyclocheilus anophthalmus (assembly GCA_018155175.1). NCBI lineage: Eukaryota > Metazoa > Chordata > Actinopteri > Cypriniformes > Cyprinidae > Sinocyclocheilus > Sinocyclocheilus anophthalmus. Next base: position 70,277 of record JADLZN010006860.1, on the reverse strand, counting down.
GAGTGGTGCAGGTGTCGCTCATTATCATTTACTCCACCGGCCTCGCTCCGTTCCCAAGGCTCTCGGCCCCACCCCTCTCGTCACAGTACCTATTTAAGATGAACTGCACAGAAAATACACAGAGTAACTGGACATAAGCATCAAAAATGCATACATTACTAGGGGTGGGCGATATACTTGTAGACACAGAAATGGTAGAAAATTGCACCCGGTAGAGATTTGGACTTGCGTGTAATAGTTTTTTATGTTATATAAATCACAGACTCTTTGACTTGTCTTTAGTTTTTTGTTAATTTAGGCTAGTATTGTTTTTTTGTGTACTGACACTGGTGACAAGAATTATCGAAATTTATATGGTTCAAAAATAAATTACCCACCAGTGGCGTAACTTTGCTTTGAAAAGTGGTGGGGACAACTCGCCCACAACTCTTTTGTTAGTTTTTATAATAACTAATTTGGGGACTGGGTTTAGAGTTGAACAAACTTAATTTTTGCTTTTCAAAAATACATCGATGTGCCAGAGAATTTTGAACGCAGGTGGTGAGGGGGTGCTAGATCATTGACAGGGGGAGCTGGGCAATTCAGGGCTCCAGACTCATTCTTCCCACTGGTTCGCTCTTTTGCTATTAACTTTTTTTTTTTTTTTTGCGCTACAAAATGCTATTAATCAATGCATGCTGATGAACTTATCACAGTTTATAGTTGTATGGAAACGAAAGAGGTTAACGTTCAACCTGTTCTTTTTCATCAGTAGTATTATTTGTGATTTGAATTTTGTGAATGGGAGTTCCTCTTTTGCCATGTTATAAGCCGGGCTTCGGATGCTTTCACTTTCGATTTCACGATCTTGTCAGGTTTTACAATAAAATATAATTGTCTGTTTAGCTTACATCTATACACCTTTCACCATTTAAGACAAAAAAAAAAAGATGGATTCATTATTTTTAATTAAAATGCACAACAACAATAAAACAGTAGCTATTCAATGACAAACTAGCTTACTAAACGTTATTAACAAAAACAAATAAGATGAGGCATGGCCTACACGCTGTATTAGGCTATATAATGACTAATAAATTACAGAACGTTTAACAAACACTGAGGAATCAAAAAAAAAAAAAAAAGAGAGAGAGAGCATCCATGAATAAAGGTATGGAAGGTCCGTTTCTATGGAAGCCCCCGGTTCCGCACGTAATCTAAAAAAAGGTACTGAGACTTTTATATCACAATTTGAATTTTTTTACCGCAGTGTGAGATATAACTCGCATGCGCCTTTATAAAGTCCGAAATTGCGCGATATAAAGTCAGATTGTTTCTCAGGAATTGTGAGATATCTCGCAAATTGCGAGTTTCTAAGGCAGTTTGGGGGGGGGGGAGCGCGATATGTTCTAAGAATTGCAGGTTTATATTCACAATTCTGACTTTATTACTCGCATTGCGAGTTTATATTACCAATTTGACAAAAAAAAGTCAGATTGCGTGATATCAACTCACAATTCCAAGAAAAAAAAACAAAAAAAAGTCGAATTGTGAGATATATCGCAGTTCGTTTTTTTTTTTTTTTTGACTTGTCTCAGAATTGCGACTTTAGTCTCGCATTGCATAGTTATTGTCAGCACAATTCGACTTATTTCTCAGAATTGCGAGTTTATATCTCTCAGTTATGACTTTTTAACTCGAAATTTAACTCGAAAAAACTTTCTCTGGTTTAAGAAGCGGTCTTTTACTTAAGCGTGAAAACCATCAATATTAGCGTAATTTTTGCTGAGCGCACCTTCTGCAGTTAATAGTAAATATAACCAAAACAGGTCATTATAATTTTTATATGAAAAATAAAATAAATATAAGAAACTCGCCCACTTGATTTTGTAATATTCTTTAATTTTGTAGTCCGTATGAAAAGGTGCATTTCTTTTAAAGGCACATTCATGTGGAGATGGCGAGTCAGCGTCGGCATTCGGCAACCTCATCTTTGCACCCGACACTGACTCAGAAAGCACTAGTTTATTAATAAATAATTAAAATGTCTTCTTTCCCCCCGACACATTCATAATCACTTTGCCGGTGCTTTGAGCTTGAGCGCAGAATAGGCTCTAGCCTAATACGTCTGCCTATAGCCTATATTGAAGTATGGCGCTTATAAATTATATATTTAATAATTAATATATTATTGTATTAATCAATTTAATATAACGTGCGACTAATTGACTAGAAAAATCTTTAGTAGATGGCAGGCCTATACTTAGTACAAGGAAGCTCTCCATTTTTAAAATAAAATGCTTTAGCCTAATGACATTACGAAAAAAGCGATAGCTGCAAATCATGTCGTTATTATGAGTTATGCATGCATAAGGAGTCAAATTTATTATTTTTATTTTGTATCACCCTAATTAGATTATGAAGAATGATTTTTTGATCTTGTTTTCCCTTTAATACATAACTTCCGCAATATATTTTTCAATTACTTTCAAAAAGTGGTAGGGACAATATCGACCCTGGCAAAAAGTGGTGGGGACATGTCCCACCCGCAAATTACGCCTATGTACCCACCCCTACACATTTCCGTTAAAAGTTTGGGGTCGGTAAGATATTTTAATGTGTGAGGCTTTATGGCTAATCAATTCGCATTTGTAAGAACAATAACAGTAAAACAGTAATATTACAATTACAATTTAAAATAACTGTTTTCTATATCTTTAAAATGCCATCTATTTCTGTAATGGCACAGCTGAATTTTCAGCAGCAACATGATCGTCAAAAAATCATTATAATATCCGAGTTGGTGCGATAAAAAGTTCAAAAGAACAGCATTTATTTAAAATATTTTGTAACATTATAAATGTCTTTACTGGTAATAAAATGCATCCTTGCTGACCTGCTTAAAAAATGTACTGATCCCAAAATTTTGAATGGTAGTATATGTAAATTTGCAAATAATAGTACATTTTTGTTTGATAAATTGAATACAGTGGGCGTGATGTGTCAGGATAGATATATTCAAATAGACAGGTTAATTTTGATAGTAGCACTTCTGATAGTTAGTTCAGATTAATCCAAGGGAGGATATAATTTGTTAATGAGCCTATAATAAGTGCCACTAGATTTAATGACTAACACACTTGAAGTCACAACTGCCATGTGTTTATTTAATACGATACATTTTCAGTACATACCCTGCATGCTAAAACTGTCCATTCATATTTCAAGAGTTGCAAGTGTTAGCACGTCTCTGTGTATTTATTTAGGTGAGGTTTCTTTTACAGGACTCGCATGCAATATGCTGCCCATATGTTTCCATGTTAATTAGAAATTCCTGGTCGTTTCCTGGTCCTGTTTGCTCATTTGCACTGCTTAGACTTTACTTTTATTGTTTAACGAAGGCGATATCCCCATATCATCATCTTTCCAAATAGTACCTACACACAGTCTGCTTGAACAAACACTGCAACCAGTTAAACCAACACTTTCAGTGTAATATCAAACACTTTGTGACTCAAATGTTTTTTGACCTTCAGAGTGATTTCTGAAAGATCGTGTGACACTGAAGATTGGAGTAATGATGCTGAAAATTCAGCTTTGCCATCACAGGAATAAATTACATTTAAAATATATTCAAATGGAAAACTGTTTTTTTGTTTTTGTTTTATATATATAATGATGTTTTCATAGCAGAAACCAACCTACTTCAATTCGAAGTGTCGTATGAAAACAAAGTGGCTTTCTGATATGATCTGGCCTGATCCGCCTGATCCCCAGCGTTGCCTTGTTCTCCCACTAGCTCTCAAACATCGCGCTCAGAAGAGTAAACACTAGCACACGTAATTGACATTTCTGGCAGATTAGTGCAGAGGTTAAGTATGCCTTTGTAACACATCAGGAAAAAAAACGCTGCACTGTCGCCATGGTTGTCTTTAGGCCCTGTTTGAAATGGTCTACCTGATGAGGTTTATAGAGTGACGTTAATTGCGCTATATTTGGAGCGAGTGTGTCCTTTACGGGGAGCTAGCGGAGGGATAGTTGGAATGGTCGGGAGCTGGAATGGCAGGACAGCGAGCAGGGCTCTGACTGCAGCTGTCCATTCCTTTAGTCAGACATTTTGAACCTTGACTGCACCTCCTCTTCCCTCCACCTTTTAAATCACTCAATCACTGCCCATCTCCTCAATGCTAGGTGTACAGAAGCCAGGTGCTGCCCTGACCTTATGACCCCCAACAATTCATCTCTCTTTTTCTCTATTTATTTATGCCGTTTCAGTACAACCTTGATGGCTCAGATTTTGACATATATAATAATAAATAATGTATTAATTTATCTTACAATTTTGACTGTTTGTTGTATAAACAAATACAAATTATCCTCACACACATTCTTGCTACGTTATACACATATGTACATAAAGTTGCAATTGAGAGAGAATTAAATACACATATGCAATCATTTTTTAAATTATTATTATTAAAGAAGGCCAAGAACATGTATTCATAAGTAAATAACTGATTAATATATGTATTATTATTATTTTTTATTTCTTGTATATAATATGTACATATATGCACATATTTACATTTTTTTCATAACATATTTTACGATACAGTCGCAACGATTAAAGTAACAGTACAATGGTTCTCAGAATAAAACAACATATAAATAATAATATATTATTATTATTATTGTTATTCTTATTATAAAGAAGGCAAAGCACATGGTATTATAAGTAAATAAAGTATTATTTTTTGTATAAACATTTTTGTATAAATGTATGTAATGTATTTTCTTAACACAGTCGCAGTTAAAGTCGCATGTTTGAGAAAAATAAATACATGTATTTAATTTTTTCTCCCAGTTACAACTGTCTCTCATAACAAACAATCATAATAAATAAGAAAAAACATATGATATGTTTTATATGTATTATATGTCCCAGACTCGAGGATGTTATGTCCTCGAGTCTGGGACTCAAATTCCAGTCATCCGAGGCACAACTAATTCATTATTAGTTTTCATTTATAAGAAGGCCAGGAACATGTATTGAGAAAGTACACAGATAATCTGATCTACCGTTGAGAGAAGATTGCTACTGTAAAAGATAAATATACATAGATCGACTATAAATCAGTCATTATTATTCCATCAAATGTCTGTCAGTATGAAATACATTATGGCATGTTTCATAAATACACACAAGGCTCCACTGGCATGAATTTATGAAGTGCTTAATAAATTCAAAACCCCCATATCACATGCTCCTTTTATTAGGTTAGGGAGCCTATTAATATTCTTCACAATGTAGATAATAAACAGAAGGTTAAGGTTGATTGCACAGACTGGATCTGTATGTTTGTTATCATGCCCGATTGGTCTGTTTGTATGTTGAGACAATGGTGCCATCTGCCCTCGTGTCAGGGGAAATTGAGTTGTGTCTCTTAACTGTGGGTGAAAAGATTTCATAATCCTTCTCATGTCATAAGAGAGGCCTTTGGATCTTTGTCAAATGCCTTATGCTGATTTTGAGCCTGTGAGGTTCTATTGCCACCACTTATTTTCGGAGTTGAATTTCACATGACAACATGACAGTTCTCATTATACATCTTGATGCCTCATCATGTTGTGAGATCTTCTTTTAAGGTAACAATACTTTCCAGTATTTTCTTATTTAATAAGTACTGTAAGTAGCATCGTTTTGTCGTGTTGTTAAAATATAAAAATAATTTTCTACATTTTTTGTCTTTGTCTTTAGTTACAAATACTTACAGATAGACTTATATCCAGAGTTGCTTTTTAAGCATAAACTTAGTTTTATGCTATTTAAAAATTTATGTTAGAGAACTTATCTTCTCTGAAAACAAGTCTTATTTAATGACTTTAAGATTTTATTATTATTATTATTATTGAAAATTTGATTAAGAAAATGATGAGCCACACAGGTGCCATAATCTAATCCACAAAGGCAGCGGATGTGACTTTAGAAGATGAGGCCTTTCCATCCCATCGACTATTAAATGAATACCTCTCGTTATTGACGCTCAGTCTAATTTAAGGTCGGTGAGGGTGCAATGCTCCAGAGGATTTAAACACACCGTTCCCCCACACAGGCCTGTCTAATGGTGCTGGAATATTGCCAGGATTATCCATTATAACCGTCATCTCTGGATAATGCAAAGGAACATATTAGTCTTATAAACCTATGGGGTTGTTGTAGTTTTTATATTACACTTATTACACACATGCTGTGCTTATAATGCACTTGTAGTGATTTGGTTTACACATTCTTATTATGCATAATCCTATGATTGTTGCTTCATGTAACTGATATACTAAATATATGTCCCATAATCCTATCAGTGATATTCAAGTTCCCCTTCAGCAAAATGAAACATGATATGTTTATATTTTAACTCATTTTACATAACATATTATTTAGCATGATCAATGGTGCAAATAAAAAGTGAATGTTTAATATTCCAATATTCATTATTTGCAGGAATTGCAGAGCCCTATGCTTACCCATATTATCTCATAAAGTAAAAATAGTTATTTATATAAATAAATACAAAATAAAAGTAAATATTTGCTATGTCTTTAGCAAAGATTTTTAAAATGTATGAATGTATTTGTTATTTATTTAAATCTTTTCACTCTTCTAAAAATGCTTTAAATGAAAAAAGTGTGTGTGTGGGTGGGTGTGTGTGACATTTTTTGGGTTTTTGTAGTTCAAAAAGAGTTCTAGTAAAAAGAGTATGTTTTGCAAGAAAATACTGAAATTCATATTTTCTACTTTAAAATGTCATGTTTAATTCAGTGTTACTTGTGCTATTTCTTTGTAATTTACTAATTTTCTAGCAATTTCTGAGTAAGTGTTTTTTTTGTTAGTTCATGTGTGCTGATTCAATGTTTTTTCATTTTATAGTAATTCGGGAATTAATATTAAGATGATTTGGAATAAAATTGAGTAATAAAAAGCACATTGTATTTATTGTTTTGTTTATCAAATGCAGTATTTTATTATTGTGCCATCCCAGGGTAGCAGACTTCCACTTGCAGAGTCTTGCTTGAGGATTAAAGAGAGATCAAAGCAATCTTAGAGCATTATGTGGACTTTATTTTTAAGTTGCTCTGCAACGACATGATTAACAGTTCTTGGCGTTGGTTAGAGAACAACTCTCTACACAATGGCTTGTAACATGAGACATCATATGATCAAAATCAATCTGAATGTTGATAGATACATATTTTCTTTCATATGTGTTATGCTTAATGATTTTTAAGAACAATTAACTTCGTTACTAGCTGGTCATATAAGTATGTAAGTGTCTTCTGTAAATGATAGAAGAGCAAGCTTGTGTGTTTGGCAGTGAATTATGCCTGCAGTGAGCTAACATGGTCCCTTTAGAGCAGTAAATCATGCAAACAATGCCAGGAACTTGTGACAGGAGTTCAGTTCAGACAGAAAGAAGCAGAATGGGCCCTCCATAAAGCATGAGCTCTTATCAAGTTATTGTGAGAAATTATCTTCAGAGGATACTTTAAACCTTTTAAACATTAAGAATGCCCTTTAATGTTAGGTGGGATTAATCGCGATTAATTTCAGAAAAATGTGCGATTAATTAGTAAAAAAAATTGTATCGATTGACCGCACTAATATATTATATATATATATATATATATATATATATATTATTAATACACACACCACACTCACATACATCCGACATGAAATATATAAATATAAAATAAATAATTAAAATTGATTAATTAGATACATTTTACTATTTCCACACCACAAATATTATAAATATATGAATAGTTTTAGCGTTATCTATACTGCTATATTAATTTGTTATATATTTGATGGTATGTAACAGGTGCATCTCAATATATTAGAATGTCATGGAAAAGTTCATTATTTCATTTAATTCAACTCAAATTGTGAAACTCATGTATTAAATAAATTCACTGAACACAGATGAAGTAGTTTAAGTCTTTGGTTCTTTAATTGTGATGATTTTGGCTCACAAATTAACAAAAACCCACCAGTTCACTATCTCAACAAATTAGAAATCTGGTGACAGGAACCCCCCCCCAATCAGCTAATCAACTCAAAACACATGAAAAAGGTTTCCTGAGCCTTCAAAATGGTATCTCAGTTTGGTTCACTAGGCTACACAAACATGGGGAAGACTGCTGATCTGACAGTTGTTCAGAAGACAATCATTGACACCCTTCACAAGCCACAAACCCCACCCCACACACCGCGGGTACCCCCAGCCCACCCACAAACATTCATTGCCACAGAAGCTGGCTGTTCACAGAGTGCTGAATCCAAGCATGTTAACAGAAAGTTGACGGAAGGAAAAAGTGTGGAAGAAAAAGATGCAGACCTAACCGAGAGAACCGCAGCTTATGAGGATTGTCAAGCAAAATTGATTCAAGAATTGAGTGAACTTCACAAGGAATGGACTGAAGCTGGGATCAAGGCATCAAGAGCCACCACACACAGACGTGCTAAGGAATTGGCTACAGTTGTCGTATTCTCTTGTTAAGCCACTCCTGAACCACAGATAACGTCAGAGGCTTACCTGGGCTAAGGAGAAGAAGAACGGGACTGTTCCTCAGTGGTCCAAAGTCCTCTTTTCAGCTGAGAGCAAGTTTTGTATTTAATTTGGAAACCAAAGTCCTAGAGTCTGGAGGAAGGGTGGAGAGCTCATAGCCCAAGTTGCTTGAAGTACAGTGTTAAGTTTCCACAGTCTGTCATGATTTGGGGTGCAATGTCATCTGCTGGTGTTGGTCCATTGTGTTTTTTGAAAACCAATGTCACTGCACCCGTTTACCAAGAAATTTTAGAGCTCTTCATGCTTCCTTCTGCTGACAAGCTTTATGGAGATGGTGATTTCATTTTCCAGCAGGATTTGGCACCTGCCCACACTGCCAAAAGCACCAAAAATTGGTTAAATGACCATGGTGTTGGTGTGCTTGGCTGGCCAGAAAACTCACCAGACCTGAACCCCACAGAGAATCTATGGGGTATTGTCAAGAGGAAACTGAGAAACAAGAGACCAAAAAATGCAAATGAGCTCTAGGCCACTGTCAAAGAAACCTGGGCTAACACATACCACCTCAGCAGTGCCACAAACAGATCACCTCCATGCCACGCCGAATTGAGGCAGTAATTAAAGCAAAAGGAGCCCCTACCAAGTATTGAGTACATGTACAGTAAATTAACATACTTTCCAGAAGGCCAACAATCACTAAAAATGTTTTTTTATTGGTCTTTATGAAAGTATTATAATTTGTTGAGATAGTGAATTGGTGGGTTTTGTTAAATGTGAGACAAAAATCCATCACAATTAAAAGAACCAAAGATTAAACTACTTCAGTCTGTGTGCACTAAATTTAATACACGAGTTTCACAATTTGATGTGGATTAGATGAAATAAATGAAATTCCCACAACATTCTTAATTAGTGATATGCCATGTATATATTTATTTATATTTACTGTTATTATTTATATTTATATATAAATGGTGTTTTATAAACAAACAAAAGGTTAACTTTTAAATCTAGCTCCCGCTGACCTTGGATATGGCTACACTGTTTGTTGTACCTTCTAAAAATACTTAATCTAAAAATATAAAATAAAAAAAAAAAAAAATTTAATATATACTTTGATAGAACATGTATATATATATAATATATATATATATTTTTTTTTTAAATTTTTTTTAATCTTGGCCATGTTGACCTATAACTTAAATGTGTCTGAAGTTTGGTGACCAGTCAAAATTTGTTTTCTGTAATTATGCCATAAATTATTTCAAATTGCTGGTTTACTTGTATTGACCTGTATTGCAATTTCCCTGACTTTGTCCAACATTTAATGCCTCCCTTTCAGGACTTGACTACATCAAACAAAAGTTCAGTGAGCCAGTGGAGGAGATCAAGGAGGAAGCACCTAAAGAGGAGAAGAAGGAGAAGGAGAAGGAAAAGGTGAAGCCTTCTGGCAGCCCTTTCTATCGGCGCGGCACGACTCCAAGCCACTCTCCTGCCCAGAGCCCAACCCCGTCACCACCTCACTCCCCTCAACAGAGCCAAGCACCCAACCCCAGCGCCAGCCGCAAGATAAGCAAGGACAACAGCAGCGTAGCCCGAAAGATAAGCAAGGACAGTAGTAGTGTAGCTCGCAAGATAAGCAAAGAAGAGAGAGCCTCCATTGTGGCAGAGATCACCAAAGTATCTGCCCCTCCTCCTGTACCGGCCATCAAGCTACAGGACATCCCCCCACCAAAGCCCCCCAAGGCCCCTGAACCCCTGCCCAAACCTGCCAGCACAGGTAATGGGCAGCTACATGCTGCTTATCACGGTTACTACGTGAAGCCGGTGGTGCAGTTGCCTCCACCAGAAGAACCAGAAGATGAAGAGCCTGAGATGACGCAGTCTAGCCTGGCCAGGAAGCCTCCACCACCCAAACTGGTCAGGACGTCCACTCCCAAACCAGAGCCCAAGATCAGGAAACAAGAGTCTCACACCACAAACGCCAAGCGCTTAGTGGAAAACCAAGAACCCAGATAGATATGGACGATGAAAATTGTAGGGAAGAAATATGTAAGGTCTTGTTTATACTTACAGAGGGTGTTTTATGGATTGTTTGTTGCTGAATTGTTACACCATGTGTTTGTTTACCCAGGGTCCTAACTCAGTTTTGGTTGCCATGGTGTGCTGTGACGCAGTATATGGGGGGGGGGGGGATTGGCATTCATTTTTGTCACCAGTTTCCTTACATGAAACAACTTACCACTTCAGGTAAACTTTTTATCTTTATAAATACGACATTTTCTAAGTCTAAAAATTGTAAATGACACAAAGATATTTGATATAGATTGATAAGAAAAAACTATTTCAGTTTTTCTACTTCAGAATATCAAGTTTAATTCAACCTGTTATTTCCTGTTTCTTTGTAATTGTTTGTGAAATCTACTCAAAGCACTTTTGTGAGGTGAATTAAAAATGTTTCTACACCAATTTTTTTCTAGAGTCACTGACCCCTATACCATTCAACGGTTGGACGTTCAGTTTTTTTTTTTTATCATTTTAATGTTAAATGACAATGTATACATTTGTAATGTTACAAAAGATTTGAATTTTCTATTCATCAAAGAGTCCTGAAAAAAAAATGTATCAAGGTTTCCACAAAAATTAAGCAGAACAACCACTGATTAATATAGGATGATCTTGAGCAGCAAATCATATTAGAATGAATTTCTGAAGGATCATGTGACACTTGAGATTGGAGTAATGATGCTAAAAATTCAGCATTACCATCACAGAAATAAATGAAATTTTTTTTATATATTAAAATAGAAAACAGTTATTTTTTAATTGTAATAATGTTTCACAATATTATGTTTTTTACTGTATTTTTGATCAAACAAAAACAGCCTTGGTGCTTAAGAGCTTACCGCCCCAAACTTATTGAAGGTGGTATAGTGTTAAGACATGTTCAAATCAATTATTGAATTGTTATTGGAACATATTTCAACTCCATAATTTGACATATTTCTGAGTGAAACAGGATATTCAACCAAGATAAAATGACATAAAACATATCATTCAAATTCACTAAACAAATCAATAATTAATTATTGGATGGAATAATGTGTTTTTAGGTGGAATTGTTTGAGTATTGACAAATATACTCAACTTCTTTAATAATCTCTGTGTGGATTTTTGATGACATTTTACACTAAGTGCATTGCGATGCATTCTGCCATTGCTTTATCAATGCATGTAATATTGCCTTTGGTCAAAATTTAGACCATTCATCCCATGTAATAGCGAGGCATGTCATCACATTGTATGGGGTAAGCTATCAGAACCTGCTGTCAAACAGCCTATTATATGCTTTTCAGCAAAATTATAATAGTAATATAATAAAATTAAGCAAAAAAACAAATTCAGAAAGGGTTGATTTTACCTACAGAAATTAAATAATGTATATACATATAAAATAAAACTTTGATGACTTTAACCTTGTACCAAAAGTCCCAAGTTCTACCTTCATTATATAGTTCTTTATTTTCACTTTTTAAACATGAATTATTATTATTACCAATGGTGACTAGAGAATATATTTCACAAAAAAATAGTTGTATCAAGTTCTAGACACTGAAAAGTTTATATATGTATTTTTAACTTTTACAACAAAATATAATCACTTCACAGAGCTAAAACATCTATTAATTCTGAATAACAAATATTTGTCATAACGAGTCTCCATAAACACAAACTTGCATCAACAGTGATCAAACTGAGCAAGCTCAGCAACCTGTTAGCTGACCCCTCACCACAAACCTTAACATTTATAATTTATAATAAATTACCTTTAAGTTGACCTTAATTGTTTGTCTATTTCTACATTCCATAGATCGTTCGACCTTTAAAATCGTTTTTTACAGTTTTGTTTGAAGCCAACATCCAAAACACCTGCTATCTACAGTACAGCATTTGTTATGGATGTACTGCAACTTTTAACCCCGTCTTCCATTATTCTTTTAGTGTTGGATGGTGACCCACACAGTGTCATTGACCTTTCTGAAATCCAAATGGTACCAGGCAGTCTCCAGAGGGCAGAGGGAGCTGAAAAATCAACGTATGGGAGTTTGAAACCCAGAGCATCATCCCTGAGAATGACGTGGTCTAATATCATGTGGCTCTGGCAAAAGAGAACAAAATATTTTGAGGGGAAAAATGACCATTAAAATGGAAACGGAAGAAGAGAATGCAGTGTAACGTGACTCCTATCTGCTGACGGAAAGCCTTAATATCAGCCACTCCATAGGTCTCTGGCAGAGACTTAACTGGAAATGTTTGATGATGCACTTTTGCGTGATGGGCAAGAGCAGCTGCCTTACTCATTTACCATCTGACGTGTAACTGGGAGATGTGCTCGCAGTGCCAGAGGAATGCGTTCAGGGGGCTTTGCTGCAGCGGCCTGGCCCGAGGAAACCGAATGCGCACACCAGCGTCACTCATCCGTCTTACACCCTTTACCGACCCACTGCAGTTTCTTCTAGCATCTCCTACGTTCTTCTCGGAAGCTCTTGAATCGATGCTCCCTACTGTACTCCTCACGTTTCGTTTCTTGTTTTATGTTTGTTAACCTCATTGAAAATCATGTTTGAATTTAATGCGAAGCAAAATCACTCCCACTTTTTTCTGAGTATTTCTAAACCAGACAAGGGAAAATATATTATTTATAAAAAATGTGCAATATGATTTATTTTAACACATACATAGTTTAATTGTTCACCAAATAGGGGCATTGTAATTCTGTCCCAATATTTAAGAGATGGAAAAATAAGAAAGGTTTAGAGTTACAGGTACGATTCAAGATCTGTGGTTTCCCACTCTTTGTTGAACACGTCCATTTAGATCATTGCAAAACCAATCAAAAAAGTCTTATAAAGTGCGTTTTTTTTTTTTAATTGAATTCTGGGAATTGACTGTTTGTCGTGTTATGTAAATTAAGCCTATGCCATCGTGCATGCAATGTTGTGCAAGAGTTATTGTGCTTCAGATGTCAGGTTTGACATGTGACAGCAGGTGAGATGTTTTGGAAAAAGAAAAAAAAGACAATGTTGAGGGCATGCTTGCATGTTTGTGACCTTGGATGCTTTGGATATCAAAAGTCAGGTAGTGCCACAATCGGGTGGCGCTAGAGGAAGTAGACTTTGCCTTTAAGAGTCTTTAACAGTACTTCAGTTTACCTCAAACAACAGAAAAGGAAATAAATGCCTCATATGAAATGAATTCTTTGTCTTAAATCTGTAGTATGCAAATTCTGACTGACAGAGTCATTGGGAATTAATTTTAAATGTGCCACTATATTGTAAAATTAGTTTTTTGGTACATCCTGAAATTGTACTTTTATTTGTTATTCTTATATTTATGTGCAGTTTCCCTCTTCAGAAGGTTTATTTATTATATATAGCATTCTAGATATCGTTTCTAGTGTTTGGTGAGTGTACAAGGGCTTGGAAAACTAATTTCTCTTCAAACCCTCATTTGCTTTTAGGTTTTGTTCGCATGGGGTCTTTAAATGCATTAACGCCTGTATATTTGATTCAAAACAACTAAGGTAAAATATGTTTAAGGCATAAAACTTTACTCTTGAAGGATGTGTTTCATTTGGTTGGATTTCAGTTCTGTGCAACAATGCAGTGCAATGTGTACGGGCTCTTTTTATATATTTTCTGAAGGAGAGTTGTGAGCTCTTATGCTAACAGGGCAGGACATGGTGTTATTTTTCTAAAAACAAATGTTGCACAATCAAAAAACATTTATATACTATATAAGGTTTATTCTATTTATAAGCATTTTTACAGAGCACAGCCATTACAATGAATTCTAAGATATTTTTCTATAGAAATGCACAATTGTATTTTGTCAAAAGCAGTATAGCTCCTTTATATCAAGCATTGCATCTCACACATCAGAATTAAGACTCTAAGCCTATATATGATTCAGTGTGATTTGAAATGCTGAGGATGCAGGAATTCTTTTTGAATCCTTGAATGCAAAAATCATCTCGGTTTCATTTCAAGCCCATGGGTTAGCCCCACGTATTTCTGTAATTTGAAAAGTTATGGTATTTATCTGCATAATAAAATGTTATGCCTTGTAAGTCTGATTTCTCCATTATTTCTTTTTTTATTGTGCTAAATTTAACTTCTAGTACAGTGTTAAAGGACTGGTTACTGATTCTGAATCAGTGAATCTAATTGTGTCGACAAATTGTGTTTTTCCTTTATTTAGTTGGGAAATTCTGGCCGATACTTACAATTATTTTAATGTTATGTACGAAAAACTGATTCGATTAGATTTGATTAGATTAGATAAGATAAACTTTTTTAATGATACATGGATGATATTTAAATTCTATGCAATTCTGTCAAAAAATACAATTAAAATAAAATAGTAACACTCAAAACAATCAATCGTTTTAAATGCTAAAAGTGAATTTAGGTATCACTATTTGGTATAATATACAGTAAGAAAACCGTCTCGGTTACATATGTAACCCTCGTTACCTGAAGGAGGGAACGGAGACGTCACGTTGGTGACCGACTAATTGGGATCTCACTTAGACCATCTACTTTCGGTGTAGACTAACGAGCCAATGCACATTGGCATTCGATTATTGCATCCAGCTGCCACTGATCACAGCTTGAGTATAAGTAGGCAGCTGGTGCAGCGCATATTCAAGTTTTTGCTGAGGAGCCGAGCCGGTCACACCGGCACCGTTCAGCGTGTACAAAAGCAGCACGTGGCTGTCTCTGTTTGCTCCCACTCAGGGAACGAGGGTTACATACTTAACCAAGACGTTCCCTTTGAGTCAGTCACTCTCCGCGTCCCCGTCCGGTACCCGCCGATTTGGGATCCCTACCAAAGTGCCACAGCTACTGCCCCTTCCAGTGTCCTGTGGAAGCCTACTGCGCCCCTTCTTTTTGGTATAGGCCGGGGCTTACCACAAGAAGACCAGCTACTGCTGCTATGGCACTACCTACTCAGTAAGACTGGATAACACTGGGGAAAAGCAAAAGTTCTACTTGGAACAGGGACGTTATGGAAGCTCCAACCTTCCCGAAGGAGGTTTCGGAAGCACTTACACATATGAACATCCGTTTAGGTGCGTATGGAAGATTAGAGGTGATTGTAACACTCTTGGAAAATAGCAGGAAGTCTGCCGGGGAAACACAGGCTCGGAGGCTATACCATGGACTTTACAGATAAGGGATCCACTTAGGTCTCTACATATGGAACCCAGCCCCGCTAACGGTTCTCATGGATTCATCGAGTGAGGGCCTGGCGCTGGACGTTCCGCCATGTCTGGCTGCCAAGGGGACGGAGGAGCTCGACAGTGTCTACGATATGGACTCTCTGGAGTGTTTTTATTTCAACCAAAACCCGAAGCCGGGGCCGCTTCAGTGCCTTCTACCCATCTTGAGGTTAGAACCCGGGAGAATACCGCCTCCACACGAAGGGTATAGAATCGAGCGAACTGGTGGGTGTCCGCCCAGCCCGCCTTACAAATACTGCCATCTGCCTGCGAGGGCTCCAACGAGCCAGTGCCCGATGATGCAACACTTGCTAGTAGAGTTGAGCTCGCAACTGAACAGCAGGGCAAACCCTGTCCTGATAAGCCATGTGATGTCTCCCCTATGCAGGGGCTTAGCCTGTCTGTTCTCGACTGCTGCAAGGCTCAAATGGGCCCCTGCTTATGCTCTGAACAATAAGACGGTCCCCAATAGAGTATAGCTTGTGGGGCCGTGGAGGTTTATCTTCTCTCGCCGCCCCCCAACGAACCTGATGTCAGGTCGGCTTCCCCACCACCGTCCCTTACAGGGGTCGTTTTTACAGCGATAGCAGCAACTTGGACTTTGAGGGTGGAGGGAGACAGTCTTCGCTCCAACCCCTGCTGCAGAAATGACAGCACGACTCTGATCGGACATTTCCGACTGTCTTCTCGGTGAGAAGAACACCACTAAACAAACAGGTTCCACTTCAAGGCGTAAGCATGTCCCGTAGACAGTGCTCTCGCCGAAGTGATGGTGCCAACTACCTGCTGGGGTAGGTCACCTAGAACATCTGCGTCCCGTCCAGGGACCACATGAAGTTTTCCAGAGGTCTGGACGCGGGTCCACAGGGTGCCCCGTCTCGGATCAGTAGGAATCCTTTCCTCAGAGGAAGTCTGCCAGTAGGTGCTGTCACAAGGGCACATCAGTTTCCGCGGGGACCAAGTCCGCGTGGGGCAGTTACGGTGCCACGCGTAGGACCTGCCCCCTTCCTCCCTGATCTTGTCAAAACAGTGGTCTGTGCAAGAAGGCTCACTGTGAAAACCATCTTGCGAAGGGCCCGTGCAGCTTGTGTGGCATTGCTTCCGTGCCGAGGTGTTCCCTCGGTCAGGAGTAGAAAACTTGCCAGGAGAGTTTCCTGGGAGCAAACAGGTCCCAACCTGAGTGAACTCCAAAACGCCTCCAAATAGCTGGACTGTCCTTGGGTGGAGTCTCCACTCTCCCTGGATTGCAGCTCATGACAGCTCGTGTCGTCTGACCCGGTTGTGCAGAGACCAGGAATGGAAGGCAAACGAAGCGAGCCTCAAACTGCTTCTGACCATCCAGAGGAGAGGTGGTTGGGCGAGTTTGCGACATGGTGAAGGGATCTGAGACCCACCTTGATCTTTTATGTATGCACGGTCCCTCCGTGTGGTCCATACGACAGTACGCCTTGCCTCTTAAGCGTCCTTGAGATGAATCAGGCCAGCATACTGCTCAGCACCCTAGCACTTGATTGCCTAGCAGTTGGTGGCCCGTCCCCAACCCCAACACTGCAAGCCTGTCCCAAACGTGGCCCCACCAGCCAGTGGTAGAGGCATCCGTGGAACCCAGCATTCCTGGGATGACCTGTTCCAGGCACTCGCTTCCCAGAGAAATGCAAGGTCTGCCAGGGTAAGGTTTGGCGGCGCCGGAGTGACTCGATTTGGTGAGTGCCGCGTAGCACGCCCACCTCGGACTCGGCCTGAGCCAGTGTTAAGTCGTCCCATATGAAGCAGCCCCAGCGCGTGACTGCCACTGTAGCGCTATATTCCCCAAGAGCCTCTAAAAAACTGTTTCAGTGGTACTGCCTCCTGCCCTTGGACCTTTCAGGCAGTCAACACCGACTGAGCAATCCTTGCATGAGGCGGGGCTAACCGGAACTCCCAACATCCATACCGAGAAAAGAGATCCTCTCCAAGGAGAGTTTTCTCCATCGACCTGACGGCCCAACCGCGAGGGTGCGAAAGCACCAATCCCTGTGTCACCTAACTGATTTCGGAGACTGACTAGTAACGAGCCGTGTGAGGTAGTTGAGTACATGCAAATCCCTGTTTGCCTCTCGGGAACACGGGCGGCCTCCGTAACTTGCGTGAAGCACGGTGACAGGGACAGCCCTAGGCAGGACCTCATACGATATTCTCTTCCTTCGACACGAAACGCGCAATGTTCTGTGGTTCAAGGATCGACATCCTGAAAGTAAAACGCGTCCTTCGGTCGAATCGCTGCAACCAATCTCAGGATTGAATGCACCCGAAGATCTTTCCTGCGACAAACATCTTAATGTAACCACGAAGGGCCCCGGTTTCCAACCACAGTTCCCCAGAACTGTTTGTAACCCACCGCCTTTCTTGGGTACAACAAAGCAGGGGCTGTAAAACCCCATCTCCATATCGGCTGCGGGACCGGCTCTGTCATGTCGTTCGCCAGTAGGACTGCGATCTCCGCACGCAAGACAGGAGCATCAGCCACCTTCACTGATGTGAAGCAGATGCCGCTGAACTTGGGGGGACGCCAGACGAACTGAATCACATAGCTGAGTCTGATGGTCCGGGAACCCTCGCAGACGGTATGGATACCTCAGGTCCCCACCAGCCACACAAGCTGGCCATCGTGACCCCTGACGTACCCGCGGTGGGGCAGCTGAGGTGTAACGCAGGACCTGAAGAGGGGGGCTGAGTGTCCAGTGTCAACACTTACTTAGTTCCACTTTTGGCAGAGGGTGTTTGGAGGAGTGGCTTTGGACAAGCGCTCGTCTACCCCCGCTTCTGCCCTGCTGCGAGAGAGGAGGATGAGTGTGGGTCCGTGTTGACCGGCCCGCAACTCTCCATTCCCTCTTGGGACCCATAGACAGATCACAACCCTCTCCCTGTTTTAGATTTTTGGAAACTAGATTCATCCCACCCGGCATCCCTCCAGGGGCCCCTTCTCTCGTCTCTGGGTCTCCCTGCCGCCCGGCCTCTTGACAAATCGTCCACTCAACCGCCAGTTGATTGGGGCCCTGGCGGGGCAGCCTGCCTATACCCAGCTCCACGGCACCGCTTGCTTGAGGCTGCTGCGGATGCAGCACGGGAGCGGGGGTGGACGCAGGGGGCCACCCTCGGCGATGAGCAGGCTGGGGCGCTGCGGACGGGTGGAGGCAGCAGCTGCCCGCCGGGGCAGGACATGTCGGATTGCCTCAGTCTGCTCCTGTGCAGCCAAGAACTGCTGGGCCATGTTCTCAACTGCGTCGCCGAAGAAGTTCCTGAAGGACACAGGAACTTTGAGGAACTGAACTTGTCGGCATCCCTCATGTCGACCAGACACAACCAAAGGTGACGCTCCTGGACCACAAGTGTGGACCTCGCACGACCCAGAGAACTCGCGGTGAACTTCGTCACTCAGAGCGCGAGGTCAGTAGCAATTCGGAGCTCTTTCAGAACTTCCGGAACGTGACCACTCTCGTGCAGGTCCTTCAGTGCCTTAGACTGGTGCACCTGCAGTAACGCCATAGAGTGTAAGGCTGAGGCAGATTCTCCACAAGCCGTATAAGCACCGCAGGTCAGATCAGACAAATGCCTACAGGCCTGGGAGGAAAGCACGGTTCGCCCCTGCCGGGTGGAGGCGTATCAGTACACAACTGCCATTGCCGACCGAGCCGGCTCCAACCGTGGGTACCCCCGTCAGACCCCCTAGCCGCAACCACTGTCGAGAGGGTGGTGAGGTGGAGGAGTTACAGGTCGGTGGGGTTCCGGCCGACAAAAGTTCCATCCACAACCTGGTAAGCCCCTTATGCACCTACGGAAAATATCACCGGACCACCTTGAAGAACCAATCGTCCAACCTTGGAGGGCTGGGAGCACTGTGATCTCCACTCAACCCCTACCCCTCACGGTGGCCCCTAATACGAGTTCAGTCTTGCCTACAGCCCCTGAGACAGAACCAGCCGAATCTTCCTCTCCCAGTGATCTCCGCCCCGCACCCTGCCGTGCAGCGATCGACATCCGTCGCGGGAGGGGCCGCCAAGATTCTGCTGCTACACTCTTTAAGGGCCCAGCACATTCCATTGCAGCCAACTGTTTCGAGTGGCCAGAGGATCGATGGTCCCCCAGGGTTTTGTTCCTTAGATTGCCATCACTGTTCCCTCAGACCGACTTGTGCTACTTCTAAGTAGCCCCCGCTGACGGCCGCCAATGACTAGAACTAGATTGAGGCAGAGGGCAACGGAGTCCGCCCCTTTGAAGGTAAACGTAGCTTGCCCCAGTCGACTCAGAGATGATCATCTTTCCGCAATGAGAAGATGACTCATCCACCAACGCCACCTCAGCTTACTAAATACCCAGGCACGTCAGGCAGCGATCGTGACCATCACCCAGCGCCATGTAACGACTGCATCCAGAAACACCCAGGTGATACGTTGTCTATAGCAAGACCCTCATCGTCTTTACAAAGACGTAACGTCGAGTTTGCCACTCAACGTCATCTTTAAAAAGATGCACCCGAAATTGATCTTTTAGGGGAAAAAGCTCTTTTAGCATGCTGAAGCGCACAGGGGAGATGGCCGCCTGCAGCACAAACGGGGTTGTGCAGCCTGATGTGTGCAACCCACTCGACACGGAAAAAACACCGCCGCTGAAGCGCCGTCCACCAACACGAAAAGCTCTCCAAGAGTGCGCTGAACTCGTTCAGTCTTCTTCTCTCAGTAGAGTAGTCAGGAGCAGAACGATGTGTTCGCTCGGCTCCGAAGCGAAAAGCTGTTATGCGTTGCACCGGCTGCCTTTTTATACTCACGCTGTGATCAGCGGCAGCTGGATGGAATAATCACATGCCAATGTGCATTGGCTCATTTAGTTTACACTCGGAAGTAGATTGGTCTCGCTAAGCGAGATCCCAATTCGTCGGTCACCGACGTGACGTCAAAAGTGACCGCCTTTAAGGGAACTGATATTTATTTTGATCGGATCTAAAGATTTTTTTCTTAAACTATTGTTTTTATTGTTTGTTTTAAATATTAACAGTAAATGTAAAAATAGAGAAAATGAGCATAAACAATTAAATATCCAAATATCACCCCAATATCGTTCATTAAAAATCGCACAAAATCCACGCTAGCAATATGATACCGCATAGCACTATATTAATACACATTTATTCAATTCTGTTGGGTTATTTTGCACTAGGCAGAAGTTCAGTATAGTTATAATAAAGAGCATGTTGCTCTGTACCCTCTGACCGTTTAAAATACTTTCAGCGTTTCACTTTTGCATGACTAAATGTAGACAGGCATAGCATGAGCTCCACACTAAAGAATCAGTTTCACATATGTAATCTTAAACGTCTTCAGAAGCCAAAGCTTTACCAGCTTCTAAAAAGTGAATGTAAAGTGTTGCTGAAATTGGATCAAGACTAGTAAGCAGTGAAGGGATATCGCTGTTGATGTCGCTAAGACGTTAATATAAGCAAAATTATATTTCTGTGTTTAGCTTAGCTCCATCTGAATAACTGGTTTCCACTTAGTAGACATTAAAATGTATTATATGTAGTGAATCACCCTTGTGCCCTTAGTTGTAAGCACTCTAAGAAAACCAACGTCTGAGTGTAGCGTACTTGGCAATTGACTCACATACTGGTAGTCTAAACAAACCTGGGCTCTGCTTTCCTGACATAAACAGTTGTCAGAATGTAAAATACGTATATCTAGATTGTTTCATATAATAAACAGCATTCCACATTCAGCTTAGTTTACAAACCCGATTAGGCCGAAGAAATTGTAATGTATGGATCTCAGACACTAGCATTTTTGTCTTTATTTTGTAATGCCTATTGGATGTGATTTGGTCTAATTAATTTTAGGAATTTGCCATAAGCCACTGTTAATTAAAACAGGGAATTGCTCACAGTGGTTTTATATTGTATTGCCTATATTTTGGCCCCCTGCCTTTACAGTATATTTACATTATTTGTCATCAAAACAAACTTTCAATAAAATGGTTACATATGACATTAATAGTAAAGGGATACATGGGTGAATCATCAGTTTATTACAAATTAATTATTGCTTAACCTTTGGTTTACTGTTGATACATAAGGATAAGAGACTTGAGAGCTCAAGTCCCTGGGTCACTGGTTTCTTTAGATATGCACACATGTGAAATGAGAAGTGACAGAACTGTTACAGGAGCTCGGATGTGGCTTTATAGCCTCAGAGCAGTGTGATGATAAATTAGATATGACGTTGCTTTTCTTTTTAGAGAGAAAACCCACAATTATCTTTTATACTGTATCTGAAACACTGGCCTTAACTTTGACATCCCTAACACACACACACATACATATATATATATATATATATATAGTATATCAGGGGTAACGGAAAGTATTCAGACCCCCTTAAATTTTTCCACTCTTTGTTATATTGCAGCCATTTGCTACATTCATTTAAGTTATTTTGTTTCCTCATTAATGTACACACAGCACCCCTATTGACAGAAAAACACAGAATTTTTGCAGATTTATTAAAAAAGAAAAAACGGGAAAAAAAATATCATATGGTCCTAAGTATTCAGACCCTTTGTTCAGTATTTAGTAGAAGCACCCTTTTTGATCTAATACAGCCATGAGTCTTTTTTGGGAAAGATAAAAAAACAAAAAAAAAGATGCAACAAGTTTTTCACACCGGGATTTGGGGATCCTCTGCCATTCTTCATTGCAGATCCTCTCCAGTTCTGTCAGTTGGATGGTAAACGTTGGTGGACAGACATTTTTAGGTCTCTCCAGAGATGCTCAATTGGGTCAAGTCAGGGCTCTGGCTGGGCCATTCACGAACAGTCACAGAATTGTTGTGAAGCAACTCTTTCGTTATTTTAGCTGTGTGCTTATGGTAATTGTCTTGTTGGAAGGTAAACCTTCGGCCCAGTCTGAGTTCCTGAGCACTCTGGAGAAGGTTTTTTCGTCCAGGATATCCCTGTACTTGCCGCATTCATCTTTCCCTCGATTGCAACCATTCGTCCTGTCCCTGCAGCTGAAACACACCCCCACAGCATGATGCTGCCACCACCTTGCTTCACTGTTGGGACTGTATTGGAGAGGTTATGAGCAGTGCCTGGTTTTCTACACACATACCGCTTAGAGTTAAGGCCAAAAAGTTATATCTTGGTCTTATCAGACCAGAGAATCTTATTTCTCACCATCTTGGAGTCCTTCAGTTTTTTAGCAAACTCCATGCGGGCTATCATGTGTCTTGCACTGAAGAGAAGCTTCCGTCGGGCCACTCTGCCACAAAACCCCCGACTGGTGGAGGGCTGCAGTGATGGTTAACTTTCTACAACTTTCTCCAATCTTCCGACTGCATCTCTGGAGCTCAGCTACAGTGATCTTTGGGTTATTCTTTACTTCTCTCACCAAGGCTCTTCTCCCTTGATAGCTCAGTTTGGCCTGACGGCCAGCTCTAGGAAGGGTTCTGGTCGTCCCAGACGTCTTCCATTTAAGGATTTTGGAGGCCACTGTGCTCTTGGGAACCTTTAGTGCAGCAGAAATTTTTTTGTAACCTTGCCAGATCTGTGCCTTGCCACAATTTTGTCTCTGAGCTCTTCAGGCAGTTCCTTGACCTCATGATTCTCATTTGCTCTGACATGCACTTTGAGCTGTAAGGTCTTATATAGACAGGTGTGTGTCCAATCAGTATAATCAAACACAGCCTGGACTCAAATGAAGGTGTAGAACCATCTCAAGGATTATCAGAAGAAATGGACAGCACCTGAGTTTAAATATATGAGTGTCACAGCAAAGGGTCTGAATCATTAGGACCATGTGATATTTCAGTTTTGCTTTTTTAATAAAGCTGCAAAAATGTCAACAATTCTGTGTTTTTCTTTCAATTTGGGGTGCTGTGTGTACATTGAGGAACAAAAATTAACTTAAATGATGTTAGCAAATGGCTGCAATATAACAAAGACTGAAAAATTTAAGGTGGTTTGAATACTTTCCGTACCCACTGTATACTGTATATGTCATTATTCAAAAAAAAATTGCATGATCTACAGTCCCCCCCCCCCCTGGGGAAAAAATATATCTACATAATTTGGATTCGTATATGCATTTTAAAGGGGTCCTATTATGCGTTTTCACTTTTTTAATTTTAGTCAGTGTTGTAGTGTGTATGTTTGGGCATAAAATAGATCTTCAAACTTGCAAATCTCAAAGTCGACTCCAAAGGGAGATATTTTATTTTTTTTTAAATCCCTTTTCAAGAACTACAACGAACGGCTCGTTTGGACTACAGCGTTTGTTTTCTGGGCTTTGTGATTTCACAAAGCGGCTCATTGGAATATCATTAAAATAATTCCTGCCTATGGAAATTCGAATGGTTGGGGGGTGGGAAGGGGCGAGGTCATGGTTAGAACGCTAGGTTGAGTGAGCACATCAGACGAGACAATGAAGAAGAGCTGTTGCAGAGTTAGTGCTTCAGAGAAAACCAAGAAGAAGAGCTGATGTGCTGTAGCCTCAAATTTTTGGCACGTCTAGAACAGCAGTTCTCAATTCCAGTCCTCACGTACCACCGCTCCGCACATTTGTGGTTTCTTCTTATTGCTTGCATACATTTGTTATATTTGGACTGTAAGTGCCCTGCGAAGTGGGCTTACCGATATTCCTCCATGATTCGAGTTGAAGGAGCGTATATTTCCATACAAAGGCATTAAGTGTGCGAGGATGTAATTTAAATTGTACTTATTTACGAGGTATATTATGTCCCTTCAACAGCTTCTCTCTAATAGTTTCGTTTGTGTGTGAAGACCGCTGCAGGAGCGTCGCAAACTGGTAAAGGAATTTCCGAAGTGAAGTAAACTTCAACGGATTTCCCCTGCCCAGGGAGTAGGGAGCAATGAACACAGTGTAGGGATCATATCGATCGGAACACAGTTCAGGCAAACGGGTGAAAGGAGCTCACTTCTAACAAGATGATGATGTGAATCAGGTGTGTTAACAAAGAGAGACTTGCAAAACATGCAGTGTGGGGGTACGCGATGACTGGAATTGAGAACCGCTGGTCTATAACAATTCTTACAAATATAACACGACATAGCTGGGCGCCGCCGGTGTGCCTACACTCATAGAAAATAATGTCTTGAATTTTAAAGACGTGGCGCGACGCTGCTCTTCTCGTCTGGTGTGCGACCGCCTGAAACTCTGTTTTTTTCACCTCTGTGTCTTTGTTTGGGCTTCCGAAAGCGGGTGATGTCAGTAAACAGTGGTTGCAATTTATTTTTTATCTCTGTTCCTGAGCATTATAACCCCACTTTGCTATTGTGTGCTGCGCATTTTAATGAGGACAGCTTCCACAACACGAGTGAGTAGTGCCGGATTCACCAAAAGCTTTTGTTGAAAGACGGAGCAAAGGGCGTGGCAGTACTGAAACACCATCTAAGCTGTTCATCAATCACAACACACCGGGACAGCTAACCAATCACAACACATTTTGTTTTTTTCGGAAGGCGGGCCTTCATCAAACCCCGAAGTTCTGTTTGTGCCAGGATGGGGAGAAAGTTATTTTAATAATGTAAATTATGTTAAAAATAATGCGTTTTTCGAACCACCAAGCATGAGAGCATGTTCTGGTACACCCCCAAAACAAAATCAAGACACTGTAAAAGAACATAATAGGACCCCTTTAAGAATGGAATTTGGATAACTTTAAATGTGGTTTTCTCAGTATTTTGAATTATTTTAATTTATTTTTTTGCACCCTCAGATTCCAGATACTCAAATAGTTATATCTCGGCCAAATATTGTCTTAGCCTAACCAACCACACATCAATGGAAAGGATGGTGACTGATTTTGTGGTCCAGGGTTACATATACTGTATATACACCTCTGACCATCACCCATTGCAATGCATCGAATAGTCGACTTCTTCTTTATTTCCAATATGATTCATCAATTTATTTATTTTTCTTGGGTAAGCCACAACAGCTGCATGTAAACATTTCCTCATATGATTTATTGACCTTGTATCGTATTATCAAATGCATGAACTATTTCTGTCACACTAATTTACTAAAACTATTGCGCAACATGTCATCTTGCAATGTCATATGCACAAAAAGGTTTTTTTTTTACCTTGCAATATCAGTTTCAAATCCCTTCTGACAGCACACTGATTTCTAATAAGATGAATGGCTTCGGTTTCTATCCCATGCCTGTTTTAGGAGTTTGTAAGTTTGGCGACAAAATTCTGCGAAAAGGGCAGATTGCTTTATGGCAGCAACAAATGCATTGCCTACAGCCAGTTCAGAGATTGTCTGTAAAGCCCTGTTCACACCAAGAACGATAACTTTAAAGATAACTATAAAGATATGAATATTAGCATCCACACCAGCGGATGATATCGTCTGTAAGCGTACGCTCGTCTGCTGCTTTAAATTCTCAAGCTTGTTATAGCAGGATTGACTCTGATTGGCTGTCAAAGTTTTTATCGTTCATCAGCTGAAAAACATTTTTCTGACATGTACACACCTTAATCACACCATTATCGTCGTGTAGGACTTTTCGCCGCATTTTGCGACAGGATACACACACAGCAGTGGTCAACCATTTGACGGCAAACAAAAGAGCATGGCTTCAACAACACCGTTGTCTGTTTGCACGTATAGCATGACAAATAATTAACTGCACTTGAAGCTTTCAGTAAATTAAAAATGAAACACCCAAAACTGTATATGGCATCACAACGAAGACGAACTATATGTTTATACGTGAAATTCTGGAGGGGACATCAGATGGCGTCGCGTGGTGACAATGTCGTGTACCATTAATCGATCTATGTTCTATAACATGTAAAACAGGAACATGAAAGGATTATTCTAAAAGCAACTCATGTAAACACCTTAATCATAATATTGTCTTATTCAGAATAAGGTAAATAATTAGATTACTGATGTCTATGTAAACGTAGTCAGTGATTCCAATGATATAATTTCTCTGTGCCTTTATTCGTTATAGCTGTGGTGTGGACCCTGCTATTCTTTAATATTGAGAAATAATATTGAGATTTTTAAAACTTTATCATTATCTTTACAGTTTGCTTTCGAAGACGGTTCACTTCAACATTGCGTCAGAACTATATCGTTATCATTATCTTTACAGTTTGCTTTTGAAGATGGTTCACTTCGACATTGCGTCAGGAATCTGACGCAATGGGGACTCCCTTCCTTTCTTAACATACCTGAAATCTTATTGCACAACACCAGTGAAGTTGCACTTCATACTGGCCAAGGTCAGCCAAGATGTCGAAAAAGGGGCGGATCCTCGCCACTATATAATGCGCCGCCTTGGCGGCATGAACTCAGAATCTTCCTCTTTCAAGTATCCTACTTTAAGACAGCTGTGGAGAAGACGCAAGACGACGGATTTCCCTCTTGGCGTTCCAGCATGTCAAGCTATTGCACGCTGTGTTCGGGACCCATTGAGGCTCCGGACACCCACGAGTACTGCATCATGTACCTGGGTCTCAACCATGCGGAGGTAGCACTCGCCGGGTCCAACTGCCCGCACTGTGAGAAGTTCTCAGTGCAGGTACTTAGGACCCAGAGGAATATAGCACTTGGTGATTTCTCCCGGCAGCTTCAGCGAGCCACTGGTGGGACTGCCGCATGGGAGCGATCGCGCATGACGCACTTGCCCCCCTGGTGCGCTTTGTTGAAGAGAGTCTTCGACCCACCTCTGGTGTCATACGATGGCAGTGCTGCAGGTTTTTCAGGCACAATGCCTGAAATCCCTGGACGAGGGGGAGACGGATCCTGAGGCATTTAAAGATCTGCACGCGGTGACAGGCTTCACCTTAAAAGCCACGAATAAGACGGCCCAGGCAATCGGACGAAGCATGGGTTATATGGTAGTGCTCGACCCGTGCTTCCACATGTGGGTTCTAGCCGCTTGACTCTATATGGTTTTGACTAGGTCGTATAGTTGGAATTCAGAGGTGGGGAAACCACCGTACCCAGAGAGCGGTGCTCACTTGGTGCCGCTGGAGCGAGCTTGTGACACATAATGTTTTCGTATTCGCTGTATTACTGCTTAAGGGTTAGCAAGGCACAAGACGGCAGTTCGTCTCTGTACTCGCGGTGTGCACCAGCTTGTTTATGACCTCTTATATTTATGCACTGGTACCGGCTACGGCTGCTAGCTGAGTGTGTATACTGTTATCGTTGTGCCCGGCTGCGCCGCTCACATCCAGTGTCTGCATTATTATACTTTGCATTACTTGCTTATATATATGCATACTGCCTATAACGTTCTATCTTTAGTATCACGGCACAAGCATTCTCTCAGCAAAGTGGCTGAGTTTGAATTCTGAGTGATCTGATTGGTTCTCTGGTCAGGAATATACATCTAATCACCTGGGGGGCCTGTCAGGGGGTTATCTGTGATTGGTTGGAGAGTGTTTGGTGTGTAGCGCACTGTCAGCTCCGCTGAGGCTGAGCTCTCTTCACTGTTCTCACGGCGTTGTTCTATACAGTCCCCGTCGCGTCAGATTCCTGATGCAATTTTGAAGTGAACCGTCTTCGAAAGGGAACGTCTCTGGTTACTTTCATAACCTCGGTTCCCTGAGAGACAGGAACGAGACATTGCGTACGCGGCCGTGTTCACTGCTTAGATCTGCTGGGCAGGTAGTTCAGTCGGAAGATTCTGAGTTCATGCCGCCAAGGCATGAGTTCATGCCACCAAACCTTAATACAGGTTTAGCTGATTTCAGTTTCTGCCTGTAGGTCGGTATAAGATGAACCAAACAGTGATCAGAGAGTCCTAAAGGGGCTCGTGGAACAGAGTGATATGCATTTTTTATTGTGGTGTAACAGTGATCCAGTATATTACTGTCTCTGGTGGGACATGTGATGTGCAGTCTGTATTTTGGTAGACTGCACCCAATCGGGAGAGATTGGCTTTATTAAATTAATGATTAAAACAGAGTCCGGGTGTTGTTGTTCTGTCTCTGTGATCTGATCAGCAAGTTTCTGTAAAGCGGAGCTCACGTGTGCTTGCGGAGGAATGTAAACACTGATGAGAATGAATGAGCAAAACTACCGTGGTGAGTAGAAAGGCTTACAGTTAATGAAAAGTGTTTCTAGATCTGAACAGCACATCTTCTTAACACAGTTACATCTGTACACCACTTCTCATTGATGTAAAAGCATGTCCCGCCGCCGTGCGATTTTCCCGTTGATTCTGCGTCGCGGTCTGCTCTGAACAGCTGAAAGCCCAGGAGACTCAACGCGCTGTCCGGAATGGCGTCTTTCAGCCAGGTTTCCGTGAAACACAGAGCAGCAGAGTTTGAAAAATCCTTATTTGTCCGGGAGAGCAGAAGGAGTTTGTCCGTTTTGTTGAGTAGAGAGTGGAGGTTCGCCAGATGGATGCTAGGCAACGGCGTCCTGAATCCGCGCTGCCTGAGCTTCACGAGCGCGCCGGCTCGCTTCCCCCGTCTGCGCATCCTGAAGCGCTTGATCAGCGCAGCTGCTCCCCCGATTACAATGTCCAGCAAAACATCAGAATATTAAAAAATGGTGAAATATCGGGTGGTGTGTACTGCCGAATGTCCAGCAATTCGTCTCTGGTGAAACTGATTGCAGGGATATAACTAAAGACAGGACAAACTAACAAAAACATAAAAACAACTGCGGAGCACGCCACGGAGGCAGCCATCATCGTCAGCGCCATCTCACAACTCAGCATTTTTTCAGTGTAAACTCTAAAAAATAGTTCAATCCAAAAGTATTGTTTAGTGTAAAACAGGTTGAAGATTAGCTGTCGATTCATTAAATGATGAGCTGTTTCCTCTAAAAAGCTGTTTATTTAGATTAGTGAAGCCTCTCCTCTGTTGACATCCATTCAAAAAAAAAAAAGGCCTCTGTCTCCTTTCTGTTAGCATTAGCTGTTATGCTTTTTGGTCAAAGGTTGCAGGCTTGCCTTCTAGTGGCTTTGGCCAGTTATCCCATTCATATCTATGAGTTATCTGCTGTAATTACGACAGTGATATATTTACGACAGTAAATTCCATTCACTTAACTGTAGGGGGCTCCAAAGTCGCAAAAATACACAAAACTACATAAATGTCCTTTAACAGAACTTGTTAACATGCTTCAAAAGTCCTCTAAATATGTTAAGTAAAAAAAGTATTTTAAATCTTTATCCAGAACAAAATATAACTTGTATTGTGTACCTGACTCTGACATTATATTATCATTTATGCAGAGGACTTCATTATTTTATGCAGATTTAATTATGCTCTCTTAAAGATACACAGTGCAGATGTGTTTTAGATTAGTTTATTACTCATTGGAGATGATTTAAACCAGATATCTCTCTCTGTGTGTGTGTAAAGGGGCTATAGTCACAGGCTCTGCCCAAGCCAAACCAAAATAGCGTAAAGCAGCTGCTGTGAGAGTCAAATGTGAGAACTTTCAAAGCAACAGCGCCATGTGGCTTCATTTGATCACCTGTGTAAGTGTAATAGATGACAAGAAGGTCACTGATTGTTTGGAAACAGAGAAAGGGGTGTTTGTGAGACTGTGAGAACTTGAATGTGAATGAATTCATGTGGGATTGTAAGCAGATAAACTAAAGTTTTTATTAGCAAATATTACAAGGCCTCCAATAGTTTTGATGTGAAAAATACACCTGTCTCCCTCTGTCACGCGGTTCCCATCTGAAGGTTCCTCTGAAATAATGGCACTTTAATTGTATCCTGCCAACCTTGAACAATAGGTTCCTTTCATTACTATAAAAATACAAAAACAAAGAAGAGAGTTGGTCTATCAAAAGCAAATATCTAGTCATTTTCTCAGGGATATCAATATAAAATAATAGAAATAGAAAAGGCCTTATGTTGGGGAGAAGAAAGCTGGAGAAAGGCTACTTGCACTTTAAAGCGAGTACACAGCGTCATATTTCACCTCTCCTAATATTTCCTCATAAAAGCCTTCTCTCCACACTCAAGCTGAAGTCTCAGACTGAAATAAATAGCTTGTGCATCCCTCTACCATACCAGCTCTCTTTTGTTTCAGCCTTGCACGTGAGCTTGTAAACTTCATGACCTTCCCTGTCATGTCTTACTTTGACTGGTTGCTATTTTTTATGTTTTTTAAATATTTACAATGCATTTATTTGATCCAAAATACAGCAAAAGCAGTAATATTGTGAAATATTTTTACTATTTAAAATAACTGCTTTCTGATTATATTTTAAACTGTAATGTCTTTTATGATGCCAAAGCTACATTTTCAGCATCATTACTCCAGTCTTCAGTGTCACATGATCCTTCAGAAATCATTCTAATATGCTGATTTGCTGTTCAAGAAACATTTATTATTATTATCATCATCATCATCATCATCATCATCATAGTCTCATATTTAAAACAGCTGAGTACATTTGTTCAGGATTATTTGATGAATAAAAAGATCCAAAGATCAGCACTGATCTGAAATAAAAAGCTTTTGTAAGATTATACACTATACCATTCAAAAGCTTGGAGTCAGTATTATTTTTTGGGGGGGAGGGGAGGATTATAGAAATGAATAGTTTTATTATGTAGATGTTTAAATTGATCAAAAATGCTATACACATTTATAATGTCACAAAGAGTTCGTATTTCCATTAAATGCTGTTCTTTTTGACTTCTCTTCATCCAAGAAACTTGAAAAAATTTACACATCTTTTTTTCCACATAATACTTCTTGAGCATTAAATCAGAATATTAGAATGATTTCTAAAAGATCCATGTGACTGATGCTAAAAAAATCAGCTTGAAATCACAGGAATCAATTAACATTTTTAAAATATTTTAAAATATAAAAAAAATATTTTACATGGTACATAGTTTAAATATTTATTTGACCCCTTAACTCTACACTTGCTATTCTAGTTTAATTCTACTTCATCTATATTTAGCTTTTTTTTTTATTCTTTTATTAAAAAACAACAAAAAAACACTAGCTTCCTATTTTTTCTATTCTATCTACTTGTTTTTCTTTGTGTGTGGTATGAATAATAATATATATATATATATACAGTGGTTACGGAAAGTATTCAGACCCCCTTAATTTTTTCCCTCTTTGTTATATTGCAGCCATTTGCTAAAATCATTTAAGTTCATTTTTTTTCCTCATTAATGTACACACAGCAACCCCATATTGACAGAAAAACACAGATTTGTTGACATTTTTGCAAATTTATTAACAAAGAAAAACTGAAATATCACATGGTCCTAAAGTATTCAGACCCTTTGCTGTGACACTCATATATTTAACTCAGGTGCTGTCCATTTCTTCTGATCATCCTTGAGATGGTTCTACAGCTTCATTTGAGTCGAGCTGTGTTTGATTATACTGTTTGGACTTGAATAGGAAAGCCACACACTTGTCTATGTAAGACCTTACAGCTCACAGTGCATGTCAGAGCAAATGAGGATTATGAGGTCAAAGGAACTGCCTGAAGATTTCAGAGACAGAATTGTGGCAAGGCACATATCTGGCCAAGGTTACAAAAAAAAATCTGCTGCAATTAAGGTTCCTAAGAGCACAGTAGCCTCCATAATCCTTAAATGGAAGACGACGTTTGGGACGACCAGAACCCTTCCTAGAGCTGGCCGTCCGGCAAAACTGAGCAATCGGGGGAGAAGAGCCTTGGTGAGAGAGGTAAAGAAGAACCCAAAGATCACTGTGGCTGAGCTCCAGAGATGCAGTCGGGTGTTGGGAGAAAGTTGTAGAAAGTCAACCTTCATTGCAGCCCTCCACCAGTCGGGGTTTTATGGCCGAGTGGCCCGACGGAAGCCTCTCCTCAGTGCAAGACACATGAAAGCCCGCATGAAGGACTCCAAGATGGTGAGAAATAGATTCTCTGGTCTGATGAGACCAAGATAGAACTTTTTTTGGCCTTAATTCTAAGCGTTATGTGTGGAGAAAACCGGGCACTGCTCATCACCTGTCCAATACAGTCCCAACAGTGAAGCATGGTGGTGGCAGCATCATGCTGTGGGGGTGTTTTCAGCTGCAGGGACAGGACGACTGGTTGCAATCGAGGAAAAGATGAATGCAACCAAGTACAGGGATATCCTGGACGAAAACCTTCTCCACAGAGTGCTCAGTACCTCAGACTGGGCTGAAGGTTTACCTTCCAACAAGACAAGGACCCTAAGCACACAGCTAAAATAACGAAGATGGCTTCACACAACTCTGTGACGTTCTTGATGGCCCAGCCAGAGCGCTGACTTAAACCCAATTGAGCACTCTGGAGAGACCTAAAAATGGCTGTCCACCAACGTTTACCATCCGACCTGACAGAACTGGAGAGGATCTCCAATGAGGAATGGCAGAGGATCCCCAAATCAGGTGTGAAAAACTTGTTGCATCTTTTCCCAAAAAGACTCATGGCTGTATAGATCAAAAGGGTG
This sequence comes from Sinocyclocheilus anophthalmus, assembly GCA_018155175.1. Taxonomy (NCBI): domain Eukaryota; kingdom Metazoa; phylum Chordata; class Actinopteri; order Cypriniformes; family Cyprinidae; genus Sinocyclocheilus; species Sinocyclocheilus anophthalmus. The sequence continues at coordinate 36,986 of JADLZN010006860.1, read as the reverse complement.
CTTCTACTAAATACTGAGCAAAGTGTCTGAATACTTAGGACCATGTGATATTTCTGTTTTTCTTTTTTAATAAAGCTGCAAAAATGTCAACAATTCTGTGTTTTTCTGTCATATGGGGTGCTGTGTGTACATTAATAAGGAAAAAAAAATAACTGAAATGATTTTAGCAAATGGCTGCAATTCACAAGAAGGTGAAAAATTTAAGGGGGGCTTAATACTTTCGTACCACTTTCTATTATTACACACCACCACACACCTTGCTAGGTGTATTGTGTTAGGCTAACCGAGACTTGTCATTTGCAACCTGTATATATTGTTGCTCTTTTGTTAGTTTTGACTGCTTTTATTGTCCTCATTTGTAAGTTGCTTTGGATAAAAGCATCTGCTAAAAACATGAATGTAGAAGTAAGTAAGTGTTTTGCTGTAGCTTGGTGAGCAGAAGAGACTTCTTTAAAAAAAAAAAAAAACATATTATATATAAAGTTATAAGCAAAACACTGCTTTTATTGCCTCAAAAATATTTTTTTTTTGACGATCCTATATGAAGAATCTGTTCTAAATTATACATGTATTTTGCAAATAGTGTACCCACTCGAGCAATGCCAACAATTTGACACCAAATGTATTGCGGTTACAGAATTAAAAATGTATGAATCATAAAAAATATTTCATGGTGGCATGATGAGAAAAGCATTGAGAATAGCATAACATATTTACAGTTGTGCGCTGTGTGATCATTGGACATCTATTTCAGCTATTTATGAATCAGTGTAATATATATAGATAATTGATGTGTCATAAATCCTTAGGATCATTTTAATAATTTCTAATTCTGTTCAGTATAGATTACCCAGCCACCTGGTGTGAAAACAGATTAGAATGAACTTGTCAGTGGTTGTCCAGGAACATTGCGCCAACTGCTGGCATGCTGAGCGAACAGCTCAAAACAAAGAAAACAGCGTCCTCTGCTGAGCAAACGTTGGCTTTTACAATGATATGTTAATCTATTTAGGTCAAAGCAGAAAATTGCTACATTTTGCAACTATCAAAATAAAAGTATCTGCCATATTTAAGACATGATTCTATTGGTCAAACAAACTAACACATCAAACTTACATGCAACTCAACAAAATTATTGCACACTTAATTGAAGAGCTTCTTGTTACCTATTGCCCATGATACATGCAATTTTGTTAAAGAGAGAGCAATCTTATAACTCAGTAACTCAAATTTATATAACAGAAATAGACAAAATTGCCTTTAACTGAAAATTGAGTGTTTACTATTATCATTTTGCATTACTGACACAATATTTTCCTAATTAATGCTGTACAGTTGCTTTGACACAATCGGTATTATTAAAAGCGCTATATAAATAAAGGTGACTTGACAAAATAAACTGTTGTTTATATTTTAAAAACAATCACAGATACTTATAATGTATTCATATTTTTAATCAGATATCTGTTTAACTAACCCAAATTGCCATGATATTTAACTACCTATATACTATAGTTTTTTTAAATTGACTATTGAATTTTCTGTATTAATCTTTATGCCTTACTAGTAAGCATGAAGGATGAATCATAAATGAAACAGAATTTAAAAACTACAAATTATATGTTACACTAGTGATTCCTTATAAGATGTGAGCACTAAGAAGCTTTGCATAGTGTTCAGGTCGATACCTTTGAAGGTAAACATCCATTTTCCCCTTTACTTTCTTCTCACAGCTTAAACCTGTGGAGGCAAACAAGATAAATACAGCATATATTATTAAGTGAAAAGAGGTTTTTATTTTGATGTAATTCTAAAGGGTTATTATTAAACAATAGATGCCAAAGTGTTTTAGACATCTGTGACCCTGTACCACAAAACCAGTCAAAAGGGTAAATTTTTTGAAATTGTGATTTATACATCATCTGAAAGCTGAATAAATAAGCTTTGATGTATGGTTTGTTAGAATAGGACAATATTTGGCTGAAATACAACAATTTGAAAATCTGTAATCTGAGGGTGTAAAAAAACAACTGTAACGAATCATCCACTGAAGGCGAGCGTAAGTGAGAACCCAAGTGCAGTTTATTTACAGGTGATATCCAAACAAGAAACACAGACTTGACTTGACATAGCATGAGCAGACTTGACAAACAGACTAGACTCACCAACAGCAGGTTAAATACATTCAATACACGACGAGGGCACAATCGGAACATGAAGCTACTTATAGGAAACAAGAGGGTCACATGACAAGAACAAACCAATGGGAAACAAGACACATGACTAAAACAACCAATCAGAACATGACACAATGAACAGGGGAACCAATGGCATGAATACATGAGGGCAAGGGAAGCATGACACAAACAGGGACCATGAAACAATACAAAATAAAAGACATGAAAACATGAATATGAAACAAAACCCAAACACCACATTACATATCCCCCCTCTAAGGGCGGCTCCAGACGCCCAAACAAAACCCAAAAAAGTCCAGGAGGGTGGTGGAGCGGAGACGGAACAGGGGGAGGGACGGAGGGCCAGTCCGGGAGAGGCACATCAGATCGTCAGCCATGGCTGCGCAGGTCAGATTATCGTCAGCCATGGCGGCGCCGGCAGATCGTGCCCAGCCATTGGCGGAGCAGCCAGATCGGGCCAGCATGGCGGAGCAGGGAGATCGGGCCGCCATGTCGGGAGCAGGGCGGTCGCTGGTGATGACGGCAGATGCAGGAGCCTGGCGTGCAGAGACATTGGCAGACCACTTCCTGAGACAGCACAAGTATAGAGTTCATGGATGGCCTCCATGGCTGTGACAGGGCAGACAGTGAGTTCATGAACAGCCTCCTTGGCCGTGGCAGGACAGACAGAGCGTTCATGACCGGCCTTCTTAGTCATGACAGGGTAGACAGTGAGTTCCTGAACTCCACAGGCCGTACAGACAGACAGTGATCATGAACGTCCTCCATGTCCATAGCGACGGCAGTGACTACCTTCAGTGGCCTGACAGGGGCAGGCCGTGGAAGTTCGTGAGCGCCCCTCCTGTGGCTGTGACAGACAGACAGTGAGTTCGTGCACGTCCTCCATGGCGTGACAGGGCAGACTGTGAGTCTGACGTCCTCCTTGGCCGTGGCAGGACAGACATTGAGTTCGGAAGCGACGTCACCACCTCAGTAGGTTCTGGACGGATGCCGCCACCTCTGGAGGTTCTGGAGCGGATGCTACCACTTCTGGAGGCACTGGATTGAATTCATGGACAGGAGAGGCCTTTGAAGCAGACTCATGGATAGGAAAGGCCTCAGGAGCAGATTTGTGGATAGGAGAGCCCTCTGGAGCAGACTTGTGGACAGGAGAGGCCTCTGGAGCAGACTCGTAGACAGGAGAGGACTCTGGAGTGCAGAGTGCAACCCACACGCTCAAAATGGCGACCGCCATTACAGCAAGGGCAGCAGAGTGTGGTAGGACCTCTAAGATGGCGGGGCTTGAGAGCGCTGACGTCACCGGGGTGCCTGCAGCTCTCACCGACATCAATGGTAAGTCCATCACGCTAGCTATCAGTCTTGGCCCAAGCTCTGCGTGGCGGCCATCTTGGCCGGGGACCCAGGCGTGGCGGCCATCTTGGCCGGGGACCCAGGCGTGGCGGCCATCTTGGCCGGGGACTCAGGCGTGGCGGCCATCTTGGCTGGGGACCCAGGCGTGGCGGCCATCTTGGCCGGTGACTCAGGCATGGTAGCCATCTTGGCCGGGGGGCTATGACGTGGGTAGGATCTGGCTTGGCCGACATGACGTGAAGAGGTCTTGGCGTAACAGGCATGACGTGAACAGGCACTGGCTTGGCAGGCATGACATGAGCAAGCCCTAGGGTAGCAGACATGATGTTATCAGACTCTGGCTTGGCAGACATGATGTGAGCAGGCTTTGAATTTGTAGATATGGCATGAGTAAACTTTGACTTAACTGGCAAGATGTGAGCAGGTCCTGGAGTAGCAGGCATGACGTGAGCAGGCTGTGGCTTGGCAGACATGAAGTGAGCAGGCTTTGGCCTAGCAGCCGTCCATGAACATAGCAGACTGGGCTTGGTAGGTTCGCGGGCCTGTGGTCCCACTCCACATTCCCACTGATGTGTGTCAACCAGCATAAGGCACTCTATAATATCGGCAGGGACCAGTGGAACCTTTCCTCCCCCAGGAAGCTGGGATGCAAATGGGCCTCATTCAGACCACCCGAAAAATGCCTTTAAACGCACAATCATTAAATCCACCACCCGGGGGGGAGTGGGGGGGGGGGGGGTGTAGAAAGTTTCACAAAAACCTGAACATAATCCTTTATGCCCGATGGCCTTGACGTAACTGAGAAGTGCAACTGCTGTTTCATTCTTTTGGTCTTGTCTTCCCTGTAACGAATCAGCCACTGAAGTCGCGCGTAAGTGAGAACCCAGTCAGTTTAGTTATACAGGTGATATCCAAACAAAAACACAGACTAGACTCACTGACAGCGGGTTTAATACATTCAATACACGAAGAGGGCACAATTGGAACATGAAGCTACTTATAGGAAACGAGGGTCACATGACAAGAACAAACCAATGGGAAACAACACATGACTAAGACAACCAATCAGAACATGACACAATGAACAGGGGAACCAATGGCATGAATACATGAGGGCAAGGGAAACATGACACAAACAGGGACCATAAAACAATTACAAAATAAAAGACATGAAAACATGAATATGAAACAAAACCCAAACACCACATTACAACAACAAAAAAAACCTAAATCTAAATATTGAGAAAATCACCTTTAAAGTTGTCCAAATGAAGTTCATAGCAATGCATATTACTAATCAAAAATTAGGTTTTGATATATTTACTGTTATTTATATTTTTGGCATAAAAGAAAAATCTATAATTTTGACCCTACAAATGTATCCGTGCTACTTATGACTGGTTTTGTGGTCCAGGCAGGGTCACATTTATGGTTTATTAGGCAACAGATATCAACCTTCTTAGCCATTTATTCTAGTCCACTAAAACTGAAACTAAAACCATAAAAAAATATTTTTGTTACTTGAAATAAATTTAATGTTAGCTGAAATAAAAATAAATAAACTTTTAGCTAGTATTAGTATTTATTAGCATTAATTAGTAATATTATTAACTAATACTTAATAAAAACTGTAATATAATCTCAATCATACTAAACTAACACTGGTCTTATATGATATGTGTGTCCACAAACATGAGCTTACCCAGTTCTACAGCAGTGCCTGTAATCCTCTGCAGAGCTGCATTCATGTCACCTCCTTCAGGCACCAGAACATCAATCTCTCCCACACAATATCCGAAATCAGCCTGGTCCAGATCCACCCGCACTGCACCGGCCTCCCTCTCTAGTGTGTAAGAGCAGCGCTCGGTCTTGAACTCAGCAAAACAGACCAGATTGAGGTCATTCAGCCACTTTGTGTCATCTGCTGAACAGATCTCGGTGTCCTCATTTTCTGCGACTTTGTCAATTTGTTCCCTTTGTGAGGAATTTGATTCACTCCCTTCAGCGGTGTGTTCCCTGATTATCCTGCTGACTTCTGATTGAATCAGAGGGAGACTGGTTATCTCTCTGTATCGTGTACAAAGGGTATCGGTGTCATTGTCAGGTGTAGTTCCTGAAACTGCAGGGCATTTCAACTCCCACAATCCCTCTCGGCATCTCAGCCAGAAATCTTTTAGCGTGAGGATGAAATCTGGCGAGTCAACGTACTGGTCTCGGAACTGCCGCTGACCAATGCATTTAGCTGTACAGAGACATGAAAATATAAGAAAAAGACATCAAGTGAAAGGGTGGTTAAAACTGTTGCTTGTTACTTTAGGATTCTGTATAATAATGAATATAAATATAAAGTGTGTGTGTGTGTGTGTACCTACTTAACCATATTTTGGGGACAAATTTGTACCCAAAAGTGAGCTAAACCTGGCAAAATCTCTCTTTGGGGACGTCCTCATTTGTAAAACTGGTTTAAAAATAAAGTTTTTAAATTAATTTTTTTTGTAAAAATGCAGAAATTTTTCTGTAAGGGTAGGGTTGGTGTAGTAGGGTGATAGAATATACAGTTTGTACAGTATAAAAACCATTACACCTATAGAATGTCCCCATTTAGATAGCTAAGTAAAAAAAGTGTGTGTGTGTGTGTGTGTGTGATATAAATGATTCTTTTGGATAATGAGAAGATGTGAACACACCTCCAATATCTTGTAGTTTCCACATAATTTCTGCATCACAAACGAATTTTCTCTCAATTTCTACAGTCATTTTGTTCTATGAGACAAAAATCAAAACGAGAAAGACAGTTGAATATTATCATATTCATTATATTAATTAAAGACTGCAGTAATGGACAGTCTGTAATGTTGTAGTGCCAAATCAAATCAAATCAGATCAGACAGCTGTGTTTCAAAACCAAGAGAGCTGCCTAGTAAGACAGTAGTTTTCCGCTTTCGGGGCTGACTTAAATGCTGTCTAGGTAGGCAGCTCGTTATGTTTCGAGACACAGGCAACAGCAAATATTGGTAACAGTTTAATTAATTGTTACCTCAGACAGTGGTAATAATACTGTAACTAAAACTGCGGTAAAAATCCGGTTGAGATAGTCAATGAAAATAAACTATCAAACAAAAAACAAGTAAACTTACTGATCAATCAGTAGTGTAATGAGGACAGACGCGGAATCGGGGTCCTGTGCAGCCTTTCCGTTCAGGCATATTTACGGACAGCCTAATATCTGCAGAATGACTATAAGTATTACTTACTGACAAATACTGTATTTCTATCAAGATTAGACATTTTACATATATGTTATTGCCTAACACATATTGCTACTTTGTCCAGTTTGGTTTTGTTTTAAATATTTAGACAGCAAAATAAAATAAAAAATAATAACATGTTCAACAGCATTGCCAAATTGCCATAAATATACATACAAGTGTAAATATTGTATCCATAATATATCATAATCAAATATATACTATTTTCATGTTAGGACCATGAGACTGCTCAAATATCCAGTTGTTATAAACAAAAACAAGCTGAAAAGAAAGTGGAACAGCACTACAAATCGATTATATATATATATATATTCTTTTATCAAGACAAAAACCTAGTTAATTTTAATTCATTTGTAAGTTTCTTTGGGTAAAAGTGCCTGCTAAATGAATAAATGTAAAGGCAAATGTAAATATGGATGGATGGATGGATAGATAGATAGATAAAACATTAGCCTAATATAGCCTACAGAACTTTAAGAAATTACTTAACAAAAATATAAATGATATGCAGAGTATGTGTTCGAGTCATAGCATAATATTCATACACTAAAAGGACTTTAGCATTTATTTCTGTATTAATGTGGCTAAATATCAAAGTTGCTTAACGATTTTTGTATTTTTATTTAAATAAACAAGTCTGTGTGCAATCAGTTTGATCAGATTGCAGGATAAGCCAGACTGCATTTTCATGTTAATTATTAGATACATTTATCGTTAGAACTATGTATTGGTTATTAGATAGCATAAATAATTACACGCATTAATAAATAACAAAACAGGCCTAAATAAATAAAAAATATATTTATTTATTATGTATATCTTACAATCACCTACATTTAAACATTTCTGTTTTGGCATGTGTTTTTTTTTTAAATACTTCGCCTCTTCAGCCTTAAAGACGAAAATCGAAAATAGAGTGTAAATAACTGAATTAATTTCAGTATAACAACATTGTTCCAACATGCTTTTTTAGGTGTGTTGAATCATTTAATAAACCGTTAGAGGGAAGAGGAACATTCTTGGAGAGAGCGAGCGAGCACTCACTTGGGGGAGCTGTGTAGTGGTTTACTGAGAGAGCAATGCGAGAGAGAGAGAGAGAGAGAGGGAGAGAGAGAGAGAGAGAGAGAGGGAGGGAGGACTGACGGAGTGAGGGAGTGAGTGAGTGAGTGAGGGAGAGAGAGAGAGAGAGAAAACTTTTCAGTTTTAAAGAGCGAGAGGAAGCGTGTGCTGGAGTCCCAACCATGCAGGTAAAAGCCTTAGCTAATTGCTTCAGTGTTAATTAAACGATGTTGACGCCGAATTGTTCAAGAAGTTGCGATCGAGGGGGCGATGCGGATCTCATCGCGTCCCGAGCACGACTAATAATTAGATGCATGCCATTTCACTGCGAATATTTAGTTACAATTCGAGTGTTAAAAGCCCAACTTTTCTGCCTCGGTCTCTCATTTTGGCCCCGCCACCCCCTTTCGCTGCTCGTTGTGTTGCACGTCGCACGTCGCTTTTCGAGCAGCAATGCGCTTCATCCAGCGTTAATTACTGCGTTCTGCAATTATTAAAACACACTTATGATGCTCAATAACAACATTATATACTAAACGGCGAACTTAGACCGCCAACTGCAAGGTATTGGGTTAGATAAACGCTGAAGGGGGACGGCAAACGGTTTGTTTTTAACACATCTGTGTGAAGCAACCCAAATTCATTAATTAAATCGCTTAGTCGAAGTAGGCCGCAATTTCCGCTGTGGAGCAGACGGCGGGCGGGGAATGTCTCAATGCCCGACAAACAGGCCACAATCAGGGGGGCGAGGAACTAATCAAGCCCGAGGTTTTACATCTGAGAGTCGAAAGCCTATTTACACCGTTCAATTAGTGCGTTAAAGCAGACTTGTGCTGTAGCATCTCGAGCGTTGCTATTGTTTTAGCTTTTAATTTATTCTCGCTGCTCTAATTCTGCGTCTTTGAGAAGTTTGTGGGCGATTTGCGTTTTGATGTGCGATATATAATTAGTTGACCAATTTGTTGAGTGTGTTGTTAGCTACGTTAGCCATGTGAAGTGCCACGAATGTTTATGAGAAAACGGCTTCTTTTGTTTTAACATCACCCTTCAAGTAAGAAATCACAAAAATCAGTCGCTTTGCAGCGATTAAAGTTGGAAAAGGGGGTAATTAGGACTGCAGTGCGATGCACTTTAATGGAGTATTTATCATGATTACACTGGAGTGTGTGTGTGTGTTAGCGAGGCAGGCTAAAGCTCACCGTTTCCGATTGATTCAACAGCACACGGGTCTTGCTAATTAGGCTGTGGGTTAATTAACGAAATCATCAAGAGTTATGGCGGCCATATGAGCTCGCTGTCGAACGGCAGTGTCCCGCGGCGTGTGGGTTCGTCTGTCTTTGACTTTTAGGAGAAGTTAATAGTACTTGTGTTGAGGATTCAGTGCATGTTTTCAGTCTAGCAGGGAAGCTAATTGGCGTGGCATTGTAGCACTGTTGGCATTTGATGTCTGGTCGTTCCCTGACAGTGGCATGTAAAAACGAAGCCAGAAACTGTATAATTTAAATGATTTTGCATGCATACTTTAAATGAAGTCGTTTCGATGTCAATTAAGATGTGTATGTCTCTGTTCTGAATGTATGTTATTTATTATTTATTTGGGTTATTGTTTTAAAGAGACATTACTGCCAGGGGATTTGCACCCATTATCTGTTATTTACAGCCCATGTCACCTTATTCACAAGGGGCAACACGTTGACAGATCCACACTGATTTCACTCACATCAGCATATTATACGACCAGTCAAGGTCAACATTTAGGCCTCCTCTGACGTTAAATAGCCTAGTTATTGCAGAAGTGATAAATGTATGCATAATTCTGGGTGTTATCAGATCTGATTAACATAGGATGAAGTGATGTACATTCAGATGCATGAATTATAAACAAGCCGCAAGGTATTGGTTGTACAGATTTACGTTGTGTCTAGCAAAAAGAACATAACTGCATCTGTGAAATCAATTTGATGTATTGTTATAAGTGCATAGCACAGATTGTATGGCCTATATAAATAGTCAAAATGTCAGACCTTATTGTAAAGGTGCTCTAAATAGATGAAAGGGGTGGTTTGATATATGGTGATATGTCCTAACATTATCATGCATAGTGGTTTTGTTTTGATTTGTAAGTGTTAGCTTACATCAAAGCCATTTAATCTAATTAATGAGACAACTGTTGCATTTGTTAAAGTATACATTTTGTTGATTGAGCTTATTTAATCTGAAGAACTATTTAGTGCTGATTGTACATTAGACGTGCACTGTCAGAAAGAATTCTATTGCATTAGATGCTGTCTATAAAGTATGTCCAGTTTTTATTTACTGTAATCCTTTTTATGTTTAAGAAAGTGCTAATTCACCCAAAAAGATTGGTCGTTGCAAATGTATGACTTTATTTCTTCTCGGAAATATAAAAAATGATAAATAAATAAATAAATAAAGATTAAAAAAAAAATGTCTCAGTGGGTTCCAATGTTGTTTGGGCACTGATGTTCTACAAAACATCTTGTTTTGTATTCTGCAAGAATCATACAGTTGAAGGATGGATGGATAAATGATGACAGAATGTTAATTTTAAGGGTTGAAATAGCAAAGACTTTAGCTTTATAAAGTGGCTGCCGTTATTTCTTGTATATTGTTGATCTCAGATTCTTTCATGCTCACTGACGTGTTAAGACAAAAAAAGGCCCCACTTCAAAGACACAGTATGCAAGCTTGAGGGTACTTAAACAAAAATGACTGTAAACTCTATCAGATTTCTTAAAAAGAATTGAAATGAATGAGTAAAGAAGATTTGCATTATTTTAGATAGGATTTAAATACTATTACATATACTAGTGGGCCTTTGGTTTCAGGGAGGAGCATGTGAGAAAACTCCGGGGAGGGTCCAAAACAGGGGGTCAATGTGGTTATGCCATCATGGTCAGGAAAAGTCAACCCAGACCGTGAGAATCTCTATCAGCACCTTACGGAACAAAACACAGTGTCTCCCTGCTTGCCTGATAAGTTACGGCATATTGTGAGTATATTACAACGAGCACCTAAAAACAAGGGTTTAATATTAGATGTATTTTGTGTTTTGATGGTGCAGTCTCTGGTATTACAGGGGTACGAAAAGTATTCAGACCCCCACTTAACTTTGCACATTGGTATAGTGCAGCCATTTGCTAAATAATGTAGTAAGGTTTTTCATACAATTAATGTACACACAGCAACCCAATATTGACAGAAACAAACACAGAATTGTTGACATTTTTGCAAAATTATTAAAAAAGAAAAACTGAAATAAATATCACATGGTCCTAAGTATTCAAACCCTTTGCTGTGACACTCATATATTTAACTCAGGTGCTGTCCATTCTTCTGATCATCCTTGAGATGGTTCTACACCTTCATTTGAGGCCAGCTGTGTTTGATTATACAGATTGGACTTGATTAGGAAAACCACACACCCGTCTATATAAAAGACCTTACAGCTCACAGTGTATGTCAGAGCAAATGAGAATTATGAGGTCAAAAGGAACTGCCTGAAGAGCTCAGAGACAAGAAGTGTGGCAAGGCACAGATCTGGACAGGTACCCAAAAAAATTTCTACTGCAATTTAAGGTTACCTAAGAGCACAGTAGCCTCCATAAGCCTAAAGGAAGACGTTTGGGCGACCAGAACCATCCTAGAGCTGGCGTCCGGGCCGAAACTGCGCTACGGGGAGGACAAGAGCTTGGTGAGAGAGGTAAAGAAGAAGCCAAAGATCACTGTGGCTGAGCTCCAGAGATGCAGTCGGAGATGGGAAAAAGTTGTAGAAAGTCAACATCACTGCAGCCCTCCACCAGTCGGGGCTTTATGGCAGAATGGCCCGACGGAAGCCTCTCCTCAGTGCAAGAAACATGAAAGCCCACATGGTTTTTGCTAAAAAACACCTGAAGGACTCCAAAGATGGTGAGAAATAAGATTCTCTGGTCGGGTGAGGCCAAGATAGAACTTTTTGGCCTTAATTCTAAGCGGTATGTGTGAAGAAAACCAGTCACTGCTCATCACCTGTCCAATACAGACCCAAAAGTGAAGCATGGTGGTGGCAGAATCATGCTGTAGGGGTGTTTTTCAGCTGCAGGGACAAGACGACTGGTTGCAATCGAGGGAAAGATGAATCCAAGTACAGGGATATCCTGGACGAAAAAACCTTCTCCAGAGTGCTCAGGAACTCAGACTGGGCCGAAGGATTACCTTCCAACAAGACAATAACCCTAAGCACACACCTAAAATAACGAAGGAGTTGCTTCACAAAAACTCTGTGACTGTTCTTGAATGGCCAAACCAGAGCCCTGACTTAAACCCAATTGAGCTTCTCTGGAGAGACCTAAAAATGGCTGTCCACCAACATTTACCGTCCAACCTGACAGAACTGGAGAGGATCTGCAAGGAGGAATGGCAGAGGATCCCCAAATCCAGGTGTGAAAAACTTGTTGCATCTTTCCCAAAAAGACTCATGGCTGTATTAGATCAAAAGGGTGCTTCTATTAAATACTGAGCAAAGGGTCTGAATATTTAGGACCACGTGATATTTCAGTTTTTCCTTTTTAATAAATCTGCAAAAATGTCAACAAATTCTGTGTTTTCTGTCAATATGGGTTGCTGTGTGTGTACATTACTGAGGAAAAAAAATTAACTTAAATGATTTTAGCAAATGGCTGCAATATAACAAAGAGTGAAAAATTTAAGGGGGTCTGAATACTTTCCGTACCCACTGTATATAAACAAAAGTAATGACAAGCTTATAGAAGTGTTTTGTTTTTTAAGTAAATAATTGGTTTCCTCTTTTCATAAGGCTGCTCCTAAGCACCGTTCCATTGCTGAAGAAGAAGAATCCAAAGCCCAAAATGATGCAGGTGACTTTTGATCATCTATAAAGTTATTTTCAAGTGTTTGTGTTTTGTGCCACAGTGGTTCAACACTATCCCAGCACTGAGATCCAGGGTTCCAGTGTTATTGATACCCGGCTTAGGTTATGCACCACTGTACACACAATTGGCTGTGTTGGTGACCACCTCGCTTCAGTAGTTTCCATGGCAATGAAGCACCTGTAGGTTGCACCCCACAAGTATTCAGTTTTTGTGCTGACTGCTGGACGTGATGATTGAAACAGATTTTTATTTAAATGTTCTGCTTTTAAATCTTGAAAACCTGATGTCCAGCATTTGTTTTCATGTTGGATACCAGGGGTTTCACAAGCTTTCTAGAGTCAGGGATGGACCAGGGACCCCTGTTACATACTGTATAAACTGAGTGTTGTGTTTTAATCATGTTCTATAATAACGTGCATGGTTTATTATTTACCTACGATATGATATTGCAAAATCCAAAAAATTATTATTTTTGATTTATGGATTCATATACTTATACATTACAATACTTAATGTATTAAGTATTTTTGATAAACACTTTTTTTTTCTTTTTTTACAAAAAAATTTGTGAAATTGTCCAAGACCTGTCTTACATATTCTGCATAATATTAGCCAATTGTTTAGTGTTGCAAAACTTATTTTGGACTTTTTTAAAGGCTTACTAATACTGAATTTGTATTTAATTCATCAGATGACACATCTCAGCTGAAACATTTAGAGAACATAAAATCCCCCTCAATGGCTTTCCAAAATGAGGGTGAATCTACAGATGCAGGTGACAAGGGTGGTTCTTCTCAGGAAAAAGAGCTGGATGAAGAGATGGAGGGAGGGAGAAATGAGGAAAGTGATGCAGGGGGGCTGGAGTCCGATCAGGACAATACAGAGCCAACTATAAAAACATCAGAGGCTTCTGTCAGCAATGGCAGATCTGTCTGTAAAAACAGTGTAGCCTCTGAAGGTGACAACCGTCCATTCAAGTGTAATGCGTGTTTGGAGTCATTTCCCACTAGAACGGCTTTGAGTGTTCATTATAATTCAACCACCCATATTCAGAGGATGAGAACCGGGACGTTGAAAGACAGTGAATCAACCCCTTTCCTGGCTCGACCTTACATCTCCAACAAACCATACCAGTGTGCCGTCTGTCGTGTCTCCTACAATCATGCCATCACCCTGGAAAGTCATTTAAAATCTGTGTTGCACCAGAGTCGCAGCAGGAGTGCTGGGAATGCTACTCCTAGTTCCACTGCAAATACAGGAACTGGATCCATGGTTACAAACTTGGCTGCAACTACTGTTGGAAGCACCACACAGTTAGGTAACACCTCCACCAGCAATTGTGTCACCCAAGCAAACCTGACTGCATCAGCAGTAACGACCAAAGACGGAGAGCAGGTGCAGCCTCAGCTAGCTCCCTCATTACTTTCTTCTCCGGTGGCCTCTGCACAAGCCATGTCTGCTATTCTCACTCTCCTGACTTCCAGCCCAAATTCTCTCCCACACTCCATTCTTCCTTCTCTCTTCACAACCGGGGCGTCTGCAACACCTGGAGCAGCTACCCCGCAGCTTATACCCCAGCCTCAGATGCTCATGCCCCTGGTGTTGAATGGACTCCAAACTCAAATCCAGGGCCAGAATCCAGAGTCTCCAAACCAGCTTTTGCAGCAGGCAGTGCCAGTCCTTGGTCTCAGTGCTGCACAACAGGCTCTCTTGGCCCAAAGACTCAGTGGCTTACAAAGTCAGTGGGCTGCATTTGGCCTCCCAACCACCACTCAAATGAGTTTAGAGGAGACCAACAAGATGCCGGACAAAGGTGCCGACATGAGAGTATGCAATGAGATAAAAGTCGAGCCTTCCGATCAGCAGATGTCACTAAAATCAGAAGAGGACTGGAAAATCGATGGTGTAAAAAAAGAGATGTGTATAAAGGCTGAGAATACACAGGAACAAAGTGAGAAAATGGTGGGCGACCGCACAACATGTGATAAAAAAGAGCACGAAGAAAGTGAAATGAAAGTCGAGGGGATGGGTGAAAAGGTGTGTGAGGAGGAAGATGCAAACTCTAAAGTAACTAAATCCACAGCAGCCCCGGTCCTTCAGGGTGATAGTCCGTTGTCATGTGCTTTAGATCCAAACCAAGGTCTCAGCCATACACATACCGTTAACAGCTCTGCTGCTGCTAACTGTAACTTTCGTAACACAAATTTTGCCTTAAGATCTTCAGGCCATAGAAGTGCAAAAGATCAACTACTCTTATCTTCAGGACGGCCTGTTCTCACTGAGTTCCAGTCTCAGGTTCTATGGGCCTTTTTAGAGTCACGAGATGATGCTGAGACATCTAGTCCTCAGCGGGAGGACTGCGAAGCCCTCGGCAGGGAGGTAGGGCTAAGTGGAGAAGAGGTACGCAAGTGGTTCTTAGATGCCCGGCAATCCAAAGATAGGGGGAGATTAGACAGCTTCCATGATGAAAGAGACAGAAGTATGGAGGAAGAGGAAGGTAATTTAATGATAGATGAGGGTGAAGATGGACATAGTCCATCAGCGACAGGTAGTCATGCCATGGACCTATCCAGTAGTGCGGAAAGACACAGAATTGGTAAGGGAAGCCCAAGAGAATTGCTGTTGACATCTGACTCTGAAAATGAAGAGTTCTACACGTCTGTTATCGTTACTGATGAAGAAAGTCAAAGCAGCTCTATGAGGGAAGAGTCAGTTAGCCCAGTCAAACAGTCTTCACAGGTAGAGCCAACAGCTGAAAGGTCAGGTGGTGGTGGAAAGGTTCTTCGCTCTACCACAGTCTTCCTCTCGGATGCAGAGGATGACTATGATGATGAACAAAGTATGAAGCGGAAAAAGAGAAAGAGTGAGATTGATAAGGAAGAGGTGGAGCTCAAGCGGGAGAAGCAAGATGTAGATCTTGATCTTCAGCTGGAGGCACAAGCAGACCCTCCTACTCCTCTTTCAGTTGCAGTTGATCATCAGGGCATTCCAGCTGGCTTCTTGCAGTCACTGCCCCTTTCCCTGTCTTTGACTCAACTTTCCACCCAGTTATACAGTCCATATGTACTCTCGCTTCCTTCCTCAGTTATTGGGGTTGGTGTTTCTGAAGGTGATAGGGGTAAAATGGCTTTTTCAAACACTCAAGCAGTTACTCGAAGTCCAGCTGCTCTTTCGGACCCCCTTAATGCACACGCAGCCACCTCTCTTACACACTCCTTTTTATGTAATAGTAATGATTGTGAGTCTGCTTTGGATCTAAGTATGGGGAAAAACCACAGCTCTACATTATCATCAACATCATCATCTGTCTCCACAGCTAACAAGCCCTCTATACAGAAAAGTAATTTGCTTGATGGTCTGGGATTGAGACCAGCGACTGTTGGGGTTCCTACAGATGGAAGTCTTATTGTTGTTCAGGTGAAGCCAGATTCTGCCATTGCTATCCCATCTTCCAATAACAGTACTCTAACTAATCGCAATAATTTGGCTAAGACTAGCACTGTGTACATGAGGGCAGCAGAAAAAGTTAGCACATCACTCATAGAAAGGGAAAAAGAGAAGGAACGAGAAAAAGAGCGGGAACAAAAGAGGCCAAAATTCAGACGGTTCAGGGACATGAGACGGTCCAGGACCATCATCCATGCTGACCAGCTTGATATTCTCTATGGATGTTATTTCAAAGATCCAAACCCTGGAAAGCATGAATTTGAGCAAATATCTGAGTGGGTGAACCTTCCAAAGAAAGTGGTTCAGATCTGGTTCCAGAATATGAGGGCAAGGGAGCGAAAGGGAGAGGTCCGTTTTATCAGTGATGGCACTTTGGCAGCTGTTGGGAAACCACTCATTAAGTTCACTTGGCCACTCTCAAAGCCCATATTCTCAACCCCACCTAAAACTAACCCAAGTCCCTCTACTGGCTGGGCCTCTGCAAAACCCCAAACTGGAAATGTTCCTCCAAAGACGGATAAGGTGAAGGAGGTCAAGGAGCCCCTGAAAACTCCCACCCAAAGTCCAAGTAGACCAAATCAGACACCCTCTTTCACCGTTGTATCCACTGGTCCTTCATTAGTTCACAAGACCAAAGCAGAAGCAACTCCCATCACAATGGTTAAAATAGCTCCTAAGACAGTGGCCACACCGGTTGCAGTCCCTCTGCTTGTCAGTGAAATTCCTGCATCTCGATCTGCTCCCAAAAGGAAGGTTGAAGAGGTACGAGCTGAGTCGGACCATACCGATGAAGAGGACGATGATTATCAAGGAGGGGTTGAGTTTGGGACTACCAGCCATTTGGTGCCAAAATTGTCCACTACGCCAATTAACAAGTCTTCTGCCTTGGCATCTCAGAAACACAATGGGCTCAAATATTGGTCTCAGAAAGGACCATTCAAGATCAACACCCTGTCAAGAGAACAGTTAGGCCTGAGCTCCCAGCGACCTATGCCCACTACCACCTCCACCCCTACCACACCATCCCCTGTGACGGTTACAGCATCCTCTGTTCAAAGCCAAAAAGAAACAAGTTACATGCAGCAGAACTCCACCCCAAGACGACCTCGAACTCACCTGAACTCTCTTCAGCTGTCCATCCTGCAGTCGTGCTACGAGACATGTGCTCATCCTAATGCACTGGAGTGTGAGGCGGTGGGGACAGAGCTTGGGCTTCCACTAAAGGTTGTGCAAATCTGGTTCCAAAATACACGTGCCAAGGAGAAACGTTGGAGGCTTCAGCAAGAGAAAATGGTGAGGACATTTTATTTAATATTGCAAAGCAGCTGTTTTAATGTAAAATTTTTGTATTTTGCTACAATGTCACTGGCCTTCAAGCCACTGGCCTACATTAAAAATTTTTTTTTTTTTACATTAATTGCTTAAAGGGATAGTTCACCCAAAAAAAATGAAAATTCTGTCATCATTAATTACTCACCCTTATGTCATTCCAAACCCATAAGACAACACAAATTAAGATATTTGTGATGAAATCGGAGAGCTCTCTGACCCTCCATAGACAACAACGCAACTACCACGTAAAAGAACACGTTAGTAAGGCAACCCCTAAATTAAAATAGTCCAACTATAATGCTATTAAGCTACAGATACTTTTTGTGTGCAAAGAAAACAAAAAAAAAGAAGATTTTATTCAACAATTTCTTCTCTTCAGTGTCAGTCTTCGACATGCATTCACGAGAGTACCACGACACATGCATGTGGTGCTGCTGACGCAGTAGTTAGAGTTCTGACGTAGAACTTACATCTCTCTTAGTTCATCATCTGTATATTCTGGTTCAGATAAGTAAGCCTGGGCAAAAATTGCAAGTCATTCTCTCAAAATCATCAGACATGTTATGTACATCGTGCGTCTTCCTCTGCATGCAAACAAGGTGCAGCGCATCCGGGTTCTACATCAGAACATTGGCTCCAGCGTCAGCAGCACCACACGCATGTGTCGAATGTGAATCAAAGCTGACAGACGGAACAGAAAGAAATGTTGATTCGACCACCGTGACGCCAGTAATTTGTTTTCTTTGAGCACATATAAGTATTGTATTATTGGAGCTTATAATGTTGGGTTGAACAATGATGTAACTAGGACTATTGTAATATGTCCTATTACTTTCGGGTTTGAAATGTGAGTGCGTTGGTGTCTGTGTATGGGGGGTCAGAAAGGTCGTGATTTCCTCAAACATATTTTAATTTGTGTTCCAAAGATGAACCGAAGGTCTTACAGGTTTGGAATGACATGAGGGTGGGTAATTAATGACAGATTTTTCCTTTTTGGGTGAACTATCCCTTAAGTAAAAAGATTGTGTAAGAATGACTGTCTATTCATCTTGGTACAAAGGGCAAATGGTTTACTAAGGGCGCTTTTCCTCTGCATGGTACGGCACGGTTCACTTTTGGGGTTTTTTCCACTGGGTACAGTACCTGATACTTTTTTAGTACCACCTCGGTTGGGGTTCCAAGCGAACCGTACCGTTACCAAAACATGACATGTAAACTCTGCTGATCACGGACTGGCCGGAGAGAATCGTCACTACCTGCGTCACTAAACTTGTGAGACAAACACAAAAGAACCGCTAGATTTAAATCAGCACAGCCAGCAAAGGATCGAACGCAACTGTTTTGAATGAGCGCACCTTTTTTTAACAACCAAAAAGTGGCTGTTCCCCCTGTTGAGGAAGTACAAACGTTCCTCTCGTTGATAGCAGAGGAACAGATCCAGCGAGAGCTTGATGGGGCAACACGGAATAAAAAAGTTTTTTAGGAGTCGCGGCAGTAGAGGCGGCGCAACTATAACGACATGTGAATAATCCCGCCCACTCTAAAGCGATACTAAACTGCAGTGGAAATGCAAACCGAGCCGTGCCGTACCGTACTGAGCCGTAATGAGCCGAGTCGTACCACGCAGTGGAAAAGCGCCATAAGTGTCATCAGGTAAATAAATGACCACATTTTTTCCTTTAAAACAGAGGGATTCTCATTTAATTGTTCACTTTTCTTTATTTTTATTGGTATTGCTTAGCATTATTTTTTATTATAATTAAATGAAACTAACACATTTTATTTTTTTTTTATTTTTTTTTTCCATCCTTCACGCAGTCGCGAATCCCAATGACCCTTCTAAGAAGGTAGACATCAGCTCGGGTAGCTACCTACAATATAATGCTCTCCGAGCCAACCGCCCCATCCTGCCCAAACCTGTACAACTGACAGTTATGGATCCAACTCCATCATATGTCATCGGCCAGACAACAGGCCGTGAGACTCTGAGAGGCAAGTGCGATGCCTGTGGGGTTGAATTCGAATCCAGGGCTGCAGCACGTGACCATGTCTTCTCGGCTCGACATCTTGCCACTCTGAGAACCACTAACTTTGGTCAGCAAGCATCATTGGTCAGCAATGGATCTGGTATGGGGTCTACTGGTGTTGCCAGCCAGTCTTCTACCCCATCACCAGCTAGCAGCTCCAGCTAAACAATGAATTGAAGCTGGTATTGTCTGCGGACCCACTAAACTTGTTGGCTTTCAATAGACAGAAGATGGGTGCTGGTCTTTTAAGCTAATGTTCTTTTGAGGCTCTAAAATTGGAGCAGGCCCAGTTGACACTGGCCATCTTCGCTCTCTCTCCTTGGATATCAGCGAGACATTGTTATTATTATGATATAGAGTCTTTGCTTACAGGGCTCCTTTTAATGACCTATTGCCACAGCATCATTTTACTATAAATAATCTACTGAAATGGTAATCATGGACATGCTAATGCTTATGTGATTATGGTCTGTCTTCACAACGTCATCCCGGTTTAAACTCCTATTGTGTTGGGTATTATTTCTACTCACGTTTACACAAAACACTTTGTTTGATTGGGAGAATCTATGGTAATGAAGCACCCAAAAACTCAACCAAAGTGCTCTGGGTTCTCAATTATGTTTGTGGTACTGCTTTTGCTTGAGCCAGGGTGGTCTTTAGCCTGTTTTAAAGCCTATATAGAAGAGTTGTTTTTCTAAGCTGATTTATCTCCAATTGTCTTGTTAATTCAAAGAAATGTATTCTATAAACTGAAGTTCCCCTTCTGGCTCATTTGAAAGAAATAACTAGACCACGCTAATGATAGATGGTAATGAAATGGCAAGTAAGACTGAGAATATGTGTCTTCTGGAATATGGAGATTTTGGGAGAGTGTTCTGAATCCAGATGCATTAAAACGAGGACGTTGTTAACAATACGATAGCTATTTTTGAACAACCATCATGACAATCCCGTAGTCATCAGCAGAGCTTGCATTGAAAGTTCAAGATGTCAGATGGTCATCATACAGCACTTTGACCCTTTTAAAGTCCGACGTTTTTTTTTTTTTAAGGTTTTCGTGTTCCGCAAAATAAACACAATTTTGTTGTATGGTGAAATCTTACTGTATGTCAAACTATAATGAAGTATTAATCAGCTTTTAATGTTACTTTTAAAGGGTTTGCATTGCACATAGTTAAACACAGACAACAAAAATATGGATCAGACCTAGCCGCTGTGCACGAAGCCAAAGTTAAGTCTGTACTTAGACAATTTTTTTATGGATTTGTGGAACATCTAAATTATATACCTTACACCCTCTGATAAACCATTTCGTTTGGTTTGAATTTTTAGGGAGTAACCCCAGCTTGTCGATATAAATTAAACACAAAAGTCATTTATTTATGGTAAGAGCAAAAGCGTTTTAGAATTATGGGAGAGAGTTGTCATCTTTTTTTCTGCATTTTGTGTTGTTGAGAACTGAGTGCTCATACTGAGTAGATTCAAGTATTTTTCTTAAAACCCACCAGGAGAGAAGACAGGGTGCTTTAGTGAACCTGGAAACTACTCATCAGGGCAACAGGAGGTGTGATTTGAAGGACATGAAATACTAAAGACGATTTTCCTTTTTGGTTTATTTTGTATAATATTATTGATACTATTAATACTTTAACAAAATGCAAAACTAAAAAAGATTTTCTAATGAACTATATTAAGAAAATGATATTCCAAAGTTGTTATTCTTCTTGCTTTGTGTCATTTAAAGAAACCAAAAAGCAATCTTGATTGGAAGTGTTCGTAATGCAAACTGCAAATGGAGCTCCCATGCCTTGACACTTTGAACTAGTCCAGGGTTTAAGCATGAGCTACAGAAAAATGCATTTCAGACAACTCCGCTTGGAACACTTGAAGTTCATAGAAAAGTTTTGTTTTCGGTATATATCCCAGCAAATACAAGTTGTTTTTCTTCAACTAGTGTCAAGTTGTAGCTCATATGAAATGAACATGGACTGGGTTGTAGTGCAGTGCTACAGGACGTGGGATCACACGGTGTTGCACTGTTCAGAGTATATCGGTAGGATATGGAGAAATGCTTTTATATTATCTTTTCACCTTTTCATTGACACTTGATTATCACTTGTTATAACTGTACTACTTACTATTTTTCAGTACTTTCATCACTTTTGATTATTATTGATTCATAACGGTTTTAATGGCATTTCAGACTTCGAGATGCCATTGATATGAATATTAAATGATAATGGTGGCAGTCTTGTTATGAAAAATTAGAGTATTGATTAAGCTTGTTTTCCCCTCACTTGTACCTTCATTTTGTGTTGGTTCTCCTTTTTTCTTATGCAGAAAACAAATAAACTGAAATTCATGTATTGATGTTTCGCTTCATTATGTAAATTACCCTTAGAATTTATGTAGATGCATTCATATTTTAAGTTGTGTGTTGGAAGCACTAATTAATGTAACTATTATGGACTATCTTGTCAGGGATTATCTGAGAAACACAATTTTTAAGCATACATCTTGTGTCACCCAACACTGCTTGAGCTTCATATGTTGCTTGATGTGGTAGGCAAAATTTAAAAATACTGAAAAAGTAGGCCTACTTAGAGATAACATTCGTGTCACATAGTGGGTAAGACGAATATGCACGGTTTTAATGGCCTCGGGTTAAGTTATATTGAAGATTTAGGAATTCTACTGTGCTTTGCATTGTTGCCAGATCTCAATTGAAAACTCATAATATCTATTTAACAAGAGCAATTCATTTTGAAATTGTACCTTTATTGTACCTTATTAAATAAATATTAAAAGCTCCAACATAGCGGCCATCTACAACTACTGATAATCCAAATGACTGTCTTTTGTGCACACACACACAGGGAATGGAAAAGGGAGAAATGTAAGAAATTGTACAGTATGTAACAAACAACTCAGACAGTAGGTGAGGACAGCCATTTTAGTGGTCATGCTTTATTTTTCTTCATTTATTATTTTAGTTTTTATGAATATGACAAACATCCTGAGAAGGAAGGAGATAAAAAATGAAAAAGCACAATCTTATTCCTGACTTTGACAACTGAACTGCTTTAAGTGGTTGGTCATGCTTGTGCTTTTTAGGCCAAGTACTAGGAAGCCTAAATATGGGCCTGTATTCTGGAAGTAAGTTTAAATGTATATTATCTATAAAACTTTGTGTAAAATACAAGTCCACGTGGATTATATTGTGCGGACATGGCAACATAGCATAGTAGCTCAATCTAAGTGGTTCGTGAGCCGTGATTGACGCTGCTTTTATCCAATCACAGCTGCTGTTGTAAAGTCTAAGCAGCGAGCGCAGAGAAGTCCAATACCCGTCCTCGATACGTTAAGAGGGCGTGTCTAAAGTGAAGAATTGTCCAATCACCCGTCGATGGTGCGCCTGCAGTGCTCAGAATCCCCGCCTACGGCTTCCATTTCTGTTCTGGAACACACGAGCGCTCGCGAAGATTACACATTTGCTTTTCTGAATTTGTCTTCTAATGTAAATAGAGTAGTAAGTGCGACATATTGACGAAGTGAAACCTATTTATATTTGGATAAATAGTGTTGTTTTTTTCCGCTGAAGGACACGTTTGAGCTCCAGAAGAAGCGAGGCGGGCTTTTATTCCCCATTTTAACTTTAGTGAGCGGCGTTTTCCGCCGTTTTTTTATTCCCTCCCCTACCCCTCTCTCGCTCCCCCCTGTGAGAGTCGAGGCCTGTAGTGCAGCCACGAGGCGCGTCGGACCACCGGGAATCAGGCGATGGCGGAGTTTGGTAACGGACTGGCAGATGAATCTCTGCTGGACTCAGACCCGGGACATTCAGAACTTGAAGACCCAGGTGTCGGCGATGAAGAACCGGGATTAGACGAGGGAGAGGCCGCTATTGAAGATCCGGTGAGTGAAGGACGCATTTCCCTCGCTTTAACAACAAGTTAAAAAAAATTGTATAGGTTTTCATCCTAAATTCTAACCCCCGGCCTCACATTTAAAAGAAATATGTGAATTTCATACCAAAACTAAATTCTCATGTTTACGCGAAACCGGTTTTGCCAGGTCGGTTTGTCCGCCATTGTGGCTCACGCAGTGCAGTAGAATTAGTGAGTGACATGCGTGCTGCCGGCCGCCATGTTGGCGCAACATTGGTCTGGGTTCCTCTGCGCCAGATCTGTCGACCTAGCGGGGGGAAAAAATCTTCATCTCAAAAAATGCGAGACGGGAGATGTAAGAGACCGGGGCGAGGGTAGGACAGGCCGCCATTAGCCGCAGCAGTGTGGGTCCATCCGCAAAGAAGCAGACGGCTCACGGTAAACACGCCTCTTTTCTGATCAGTAATATTTGTGGCGTGCAAAAGTAAGTCGCGTTGGTACCTGCGCGTGATTGTTTTTGGCCTCTGCAATGGAATAAATCTTTATGCGACGTGTGTGACATGTTAAGAGGCGTGAGAAGCTTTTATTTTCAGATTTTGCGTCGAATTGGTAACATTAAGGAAAGCTACAGAGTTGTCGGTGGGCAAAGCGCACTGTATGTAACGTAATGCACATCTGTATCGCCGCGATCATTTTATTCGATGTGCGCTAAAGATTAGATGCCGCTCGTGATGTATTGCATCATTTGTTGGTGATTTTGTGGTGGAGATGGTGCATTGGGGCTGGGCTGGTGCGTTTTTCTCCGTGCACATTAACATTATTGGAGCTAGAGTAGGTCATGCATTTGCATGCAGAATGCATGTCTACTTTATTTCATCATGCAATGAGGGTGTGCAGTATATAAATAATTAGTCACTGTTGGTTGCGCTTGTGATCGGTTGTGAATGCTAGCTCGTATCATGCAAAATCTTGTTTTAACTGCGTGAAAGAGGCCATCACATACATGCTGGGTTACTTTACTCGAGATCCAAGTGCGACTCCCACTGCCCTGCAATGCAGCACTGCTCAAACTTGTGTGCGTGCGTGTGAACACACACCAAAAGTGTGTTCGCTCGCGCACAACAATGCGTGCACGGATGGCATCATGCTTGGGGCGTCTTGCTGACTGGACAATAATAAATGGTGGTTTGAAAGAACTCGGTGCACAATCACGTGTGAAAGTGCATGTGCATGCTGTGTCCACGATCACTGGTGAGAATAATGAATGAGTGTGCATTCTGGGAAAGAAATCGGCTGTGTTTAGCAGCAACACATGATATTGATGCAATATAGATCCAATGTGGCTGTCGATGAGGGAAGCCAAATAATTTATTCAGAATATAGTTATGCAAAATATTCCATTTCAGTTTTGTTAAATGTCTAACAATGTGTTTTTTGATGGTTGAAGTCAGTATATGTGCATTACTTTGCCTTTTCAGGAGCTGGAGGCAATTAAAGCCCGGGTGAGAGAGATGGAGGAGGAGGCAGAGAAACTGAAGGAGCTACAGAACGAGGTGGAGAAACAGATGAATCTCAGTCCTCCACCTGGTAAGTGAGACTAAACGAATGAATGAATGAGGGAGGGTGAACGGGCAAGTCTGGGGAAGATTGAGCTCTAGGGAGAGCACTGCAGAACAGGCAGTACTGGTAAAATAGGACTGCATTAGTGGGAGAAGAATAACTAGCTCTGGACTATTTGAGGTCAATTGAGGTATGACTAAAACAACTTAACCTGGATTTCATCTGTGAATCTATGCAGAACGCTACAGACACTAGTTCTATTGGAACGATATTCCGGACAATTTTCAAGTAGAATAGCAAATTGTATTTCAATTGCGTTTTCAATATGTTGACGCATAAATTGTGACATAATCCAAACACAATTGCAAATCTTGCATTACCGTTTACACTTTCGCATTCGTGAACGTACAGTGACCGCCAAATTTCAAATGAAAAAGCAAAGCCCATTTGCAGCTGTATTTCCCATGTCTCAGGAGTTACGAGCCTGTCATATTTAAAAACTAATTACCATGTCTGCTTTTTCACTCTCTCTGCATCACGCATGTAACCTGCCAAAACTCAAATACAATCGCAATTCCTTTTGCATTTGAATTCCGACGTCTACATGGAAAGCTGTCAATCAATGTGAGGGGCGGGACTATACTAGGGGCGTGTTTGTATTGGGAGGTGGACGTCACTCAACAGAGCGCCTTGCCAATGCTCTTGATCAGGGAGGGTAATCTGGTAAGGACCGGTTAAAGGCAGGGCTTAGCCAATCAGTTTCACACTTTGTGACTGAACAGACGGATTGCACCCCTGTCTTGGCACAATACTAATTTCATGGTCGTTTTTTTACCCCAAGGCTGTAGCGATTATTCTGATAACAGCGGGAGCAACAACGGTACGCACGATTGGTCAATATTCACTATTAACCAAACGTTTTCACCTGTCTCAGCATCTCTCACTGTTTTACCTCACTTACACTTTTAATCCGTAATAGAGAGCGTTGCACACCTGCCTCAAGACCTTTTAGGCGTTTGCACTGCCAGCTTGATGCACTTAAACAAACAACAACGTCTGAGCGACGATGTACCTATTTTACCACCTATATCTTATTCCTACCATAGAGCCTATGTGCAACCTGCCTGCAAGAATCCTGTCTGTTTATTATCCGATAGATCATGTGACAAAACAGAAATTGCTGCTGACTCTTACTCTAGCTACCTTCCCCAGATGACACCGTCAGCAGTCAGATCTATGTGCAGTTGTTCACAGAACAGCGCCACAAGCCAAGGCAAGATAACATTAGAATAGCACGTGCATCAATACGCGGTGTCCAGTGGCTGTAAATAGGTGATAGATGCTTGAGGCTAGGCGCAACGCTTGGTGCCACGTACGGACGCAAACGTGTACGTCCATAACGGAGTAAACTGGAATAAAAGGATAAAGGAAGGTGGAAATAATATCGATTGCACTGTCTGTTTTTTGCTCAGTGGAGTGCAGGAACGCTAACATGAGTCTCGTAAGCGGGTGTCACACACGGACCGCTCCTATATGGCTGAAAAGTGTGAGTGAGTGTAAACAGTGAGAGATGCTGAGATGGGTGAAAGTGTTTGGTTAATAGTGAATATTGACCTATCGAGCGTACCGTTGTGGCTCCCGCTGTTAGAAGGGGATAATCGCTACATTTGGGGTAAAAAAAACATAATTATGTATTGTGCCAAGAAGGTTGCACTGTCTGTTCGTTCACACAGTTGTGAAACTGATTGGTAGCTGCCTTTAGCGGAGTCTTTACCGATTACCTCCATTGATCAGAGCATTCGTCTGTGAGTGACGTCACCTCCCATCACAAACACGCCCCCTAGTATAGCCCTGCCCCCTCACATTGATTGACAGCTTTCAGAGTAGACGTCGGAAATTCAAATGCAAAAGAAATTGCGATTCCATTTGAGTTTTGGCAAGTTACATGCACGACGCAGAGAGAGTGAAAAATTTAATTTGGTAATTAATATTGCTATTTAAATACGACAGGCTCGTAACTCCTAAGACATGAGAAATACAGTTGCAAATGGACTTTGCTGTGCATGTGGGAACTTTGCCATAGCTGTGCTTCGCGAAGAAAGCGAAAATGCAAACGGTATGAGGATTGGCAACTGCTTTGGTTATAGTCACAATTTTGCGTCCACATATGGGAAAACGCAATGTGACAACACATGTGGGCGTATCGATTTGAATTGTCCCGGAAGACGTCGTTCCATACGTTTCTGTGCTACAGGTCACATAATGCATAGTGTTTGAGGTTAATGGGAATACGGTGTGTCTCTTTGGGCAGGCGCCCTGTCATGGGAATGTCTAGTGAAAGAAGATGGACAAGCAGAATGGGGAGATCTATTTCGTTGGAAAGGTATTGGGCAATTATTTTATACCGGGCGCTACAACAAAGCTATTATTCATGTATTGTTGTGCATTTATGGTCACATGTATAGTTTATCCTTAACCCCAAATTAATTTGTTTGATTTCGGATTGACATTTTAGAGAGGGTGTTAGATAAAAGTCGATTTTGGTCTCTTGGCAAGGTGGATTATGGTCGACGCAGAGGATGGGCGGCGCTTTCCATGCTGGTGGGTTCCGTAACAGAGTCACCATCTTTGTGACAAGTTTACAGGACCCCCAATGTGGTATTCAATGCGGCGGTTCTTCTGTTGGTTTTTTTCTGCTCTTAGGGGTGAAGGTGAGGGAGAGACCTCCCACATTCGTCGTCGTCTTGGGCATCTTATTTTCTTCTGTTTTGCAGCATCTGCTCCAGATAGGCACTGTAGGTTAGAGTAGGCATTGATGCATCACCTCAACCCACAAAACGAACAGTAGCCACTGAAATATTATTCAGATGTTCTGAAATTTTGTACAGTAAAGCACACTATTAATCACAAATTATTTTACCTTAAAATAACTTGTCTCCAGAATCGGTTGAAACATAATTGTTTATCTTTTTGAATAGCCACATTGCAGTAATTAGTATGGTATTTTGTTACGTTGCATGATTTTACACTGTTTATATATGGACTTGAGACTGTGAAGTGTGAGACTGTTCTTTAGCTTTTGTGCTATTCTGGTGCACAGTGTTTTCAAGCTGCTCCCATTAAAATTTTGCCACATTGCATAGGGTAACTTTTGATGCAAAACTTTAATCACAGCTTCTTTGAACACAGTGTTCTGTTCATATCTTTATACATTTTTAACATTATGCATATAGGCCCTGTGCGATATTTGAAAAAAAGTGCTAATAACGCTATAACCTTAGTTAAAAAAATGCGATTGCGATACATATTGCTTAAATGTGAAAAATCTATTGTAAATTATATTTTAAATATTTCGAAAAAAGTGAATGGATAAACAATTTGTTTTCACATTCCTTTCTTGTAAAAAAAGAATCACTAGCACTTCCTAAAGTGACCAGCTTGTTGTTTAGCAGTACAAAAGCCATTCTGATAGAACGTCAGTGTCTAAAGCTCATTCGATTTCTGCTAAAAAGATGTCACAAATGAAAATGTCTTTTAATCTATCAATGGAATGACAAAACAAATTAAGACTAAGGTTTATAATCCGTGTGACTTTGCAGTTCGCATCACGTTGGGTAATACTACTGTTCATATACCACGAGTCAAAACTTTCTATAGGTCTGAGAAGTTCAACCTAGTAAAGGCAAGTGAACAGGTCAGTAACAAAAAAGAACGAAAAAGGGGGGAAAAAGACGAATACACAATACAACAGAGATCGGAAATAAACGATAGTATCAATTACAGAAGTTAATAATTAAGGTAAAATACCACTACAATTGGGGGGTTCACTGGACTGTATGAATTAAACTTTTTATATTCATCTGTGTATATACTGTGTGTGTTGTTTGATTACGCCGTAGTGCCATGTCAGCAGTACTTTTTATATAGGCTGCAGTCCCTGTTAAATCTACGTGCACCGATCCAGTATAATGAGTACACCTCCGCTTCTTTCCGTCAAACATTTATCAATTTACACACAGACTGACTATAGCTGACGTGCGTTTACGAGAATGATCGGGGCGAGCCGAGGTACATTTTGAGGGGACAATTTGTGTGTATGTGTGCGTGTTGCAAACACGAGAGAGTCGTCATAAAGGACGAATCAGACTCGGTGTTCGCGGGGTAGCGCATCGAAACGTTTTTGGATAGGGGGGGAAGGAAGAAGGAAAATTTTTTAATTATTGTTTAAATATTTACCAGAGAAACCGAGAGGTGCTGGGCTATGCGTGTGCATGACCAATACTGGTCTCGTTGCGTTTCTGTGAAGGCCTTTCTCTCATTCAGACTGTTTCTTATTTGTTCTTTTGTCGCTGATAATGTTTAGAGCCCTGGAGAGGACGAGTAAATATGAACGCTTGTTATGTTAGGATTTTCTCTGGAAGGACACCTGACTTTGCAGATGCCGTTTTCTTGGCATAAAGTGACAGTTTGCAATGAGGCGAGCTACTCATTAGACTAAACCACAGTTTATCTCATTTTAGCCTGAAGCAACTATGGAAGCCAGTGCATACCCCAACCCCCTGTCTCCCACATTCTCAGAAACTAAAAAAATGATTCTTGTAATTAAAATAGTATTAGATTTAGGCTTAGACTTTATTGAACACATTTCAAAGACGTTACCATTCACACATTTTTCCTTTTAAAAAGATTTTCCTTTACACTTAATTTGCTCCCACTTTCTCAGTGTTAATTTAAGGGCCATAATTGCCTCAATCCATCAAAGCTAAATGCAGAAAGCAATGACAGATTACAACAGTATTTACCAGAGTAGACATTATTGCTACTACATAATCGTTATGTATCCATGCAGTCCTTTACCTGCCAAACAGATGTTTACTTGCCCTTTTGCCCTTTGCTCACTGTTTACCTTGCTGCTTTTATCTTTAATATTTAATAGTATATCCAAAATTAACACAGATGTATGTATGGTAGATAAAATAATTTAGGCCTATATAATCAGCTGAAGTTTTACTGTTATGCTACATACATTTAGTCAGTTTTAATACTTTTTTTTGTTTGTTTTCTTCACTTATTTTTACCATTCTCCCAGTCATGTGGGGAGGGGGAGGATAAATGCTCTTTTGTTAGATTAAAACTCTAATCTTTTGCCTTTAAGGGTTAAGGCAATGCAGCACTTTGAATGGAGAAGGATGCTATAATTCAATAGAATCTAACACAACTGAGAAGGGGGCATTCATCTTTTTAAGAACTCATTTAGAGTTGTCTGACATCAAATTGCCATTTCTAAAGAAATTGCTATTAGAGGAACTCGGAAGGCTTAGTTTTTTATTTTTTTTAATTTGTTGAGTTGTGAAACTATTTCTCACCCTTAACTGTCATTTATGCAACCTGAGAGGTCTTTGAATTGTGTGTGTGAATATATGCGTATGCGCTTGGTCTATTCTGTATATCAGTGTTGGTTCATCTATTATTCAAAACCAGTACCGTAGTGTTCTAGCAAGTCAAATGCATTTGACAAATTTGGCAGATGTACATTGACTCTTTCTCGCAATTCTCACGTTAACTCTTAATAATCTCCTCTCTTGTATGTTTATCAAATGTTAAACTATTTTACCTTCCACTTGTGCACCATGTTCACTTACTTGTTTCCTCTCAGCCAGGTCCAGGCCCACTATCACCCCCGAAGGACCCCAACTCATAGTGCCACTGAACGACGACTTCAGCTTGCATTGTCAGAGTGACAGTTCAGTGCGCTGGCTGCGAGAAGACCGCCCCACACGAATCCTTAAGGAACAAAGACAGGGTCAAGTGACAGTTCTTAAAGTGAGCAAAGCAGGCCCACAACACATGGGCAAATATTCCTGCCGAGAGGAGGCATCTGGTGAAAAAAGCTCCATCTATGTGTATGTAAAAGGTAAGTCAGCCTTTTGCATTTGTGAGTCAGGATTTTAATTTGGTGTAATAATGTCTGGGTTGAGTGACAAATCTGTAGGGCAGTATTTAAAGAATTCTTCAACCCTCCTTTGTGTCTTAGTGTCTATCTTGTCTGTATGTGAGTGCAGCTGCAGTATGTTTTAGATGTGCTAGGTTTGTACAAGTATGTTAGCAACAGTATACTAGTAGAGAAAGTATGTCTGCACCATGTGCACTTTCTAACACTTTTCGTGCTTTATGTTTATGTCTGTCTTTCTCTCTCGCTCTCCCTCTCTTTCTATGATCATACTCTCCAGCATCTCTCATCTTCCTGTGTGGTTCCATTTTTGTGCCAAAAAGACACTATGGGTGTCAACAGATGCCCCAAATACCTACAATCAGCTCTCTGTATTCACTAGTCACCTGCATGACCTTTATTTATACATCTGTGTAATGTGTTATTTCAAGCATGTTCTTATAATCCCAGTATTAAACTCTTCAAATTGATCCTTGGCATTTTTGGCAGTTGACACTAAATTTACTAATGTGAGCACTGTAGATGTGGGCTATTTGTATTTGTGTATTAGGTATGATGGAGGGTAGTTTTTCACTTTCAGTCTTTTTGTGACACTCTCTCTCTTTCTCTGAGCTGTAATGTCATGATCTAAGCCCCCTTGGTTGTGTTTCATTGGTTTTTGATTTAGCCTTCCTCTCAGCAGATCCTGAAAATCCCTTCAGGAGGAACATCATGTTTGACTTTGTTGTGGGAGAAGGAGAAAGGACCACGCTCCCATGCTTGGCCACAGACCCACGTATGACAGACTTGCACCTGCAAAAATGTGACGGACAGCCCCTGCCCAACACCCTCCGATATTCCTCCAGTATTGAGACGGGCATAACGTTGGAAGATGTCAGGAAGGACTTTGAGGGATGTTACGTCTGTGTCGGGACTCTGGAAGGCAACACAGTTAAATCCGGACTATATCAACTCAATGTCCGCCTCGGTGAGAAAGAAAAGGAGAGACATGAATATTAGGACTGTTAATTTAAAAAACCTATAAAACAATAAAAAAAGGCAAAATAATTATTTAAGCTTGAAATACTATCTTACCAGGATAAGGCAGCAAATAATGAGTAAGGAGCCATTGAATGTGTTTTTGAATTCAAAGCAGATGAGAAATATACATTACCATTCAAAGTTTGGTGTCAATAAGACTGTTTCCCCAAATAACTCTTTTAGAAGCAACCAATGATTTCCATATTAATAATTAGAAATGTTTCCTGAGCAGCAAATCAGCATGTTAGAATAATTTCAGAAGGATCATGTGACAATGAAAACTGAAGTAATAATATGATGCTGAAAAATTCAGCTTTCCATTCTATGAGACAGTCCATTTTAACATATCTAAAATCGAAAACAGTATTCAAGTGTACTAATATCTTTATAATATTTCTTTACTGTAATTGATCAAATAAATACCGCCTTGTGAGCACTAAAAATTATTCAAAAACATTCTAGTCTACTCACCCTCAAACTTTAAATTCGGTACTGTGTAGAATTCTAAAGACCTTTTAGCAATGTTTTCTTTGGAGGGTATACCATCTATGTTGGCAAGTCATTGAGATTAAAAAACGAATTAATTTAAATCCACTATATCATGCTTTAATTCCATTTGCAACTAAAAAAGGGCATCAACTGCCCTTACAGACTCACATATCGCTAGACAGAACCAGAACCCCACATGTCTGTCGTACCCACTTGTAGCTGCTCTTTCTTTTCCAACCACTTCCCCCTTCGATATAGATTCTGCTTTTTGCTTTAGTTCAGACGAACTCCTGTGATCACAATGGGTCAGCATCAGAGTACGACTGTTGATCAGGGGGAAGAGTGCTCTCCCCCCCTATTTTCTTGCAACACCTCAAGGTCACCAGCACATCACAATCAGGTGGAAAGGACTCATCAAGGAGTGGTCCTCAGAGCACTCTCATAACTATCTCCAGCTACTCACTACCAGTCTGTACCTTGAGCACATCTATACGGTACCTACTGCAGGCTTTACAACCCCACCAACCATCTCAGCGAGTAGAGCCAATGTTTACAAAGCAGATTTATAGTATGAGTGACACGTCCAGTAACTTATGTGGTAAGGTGTACCCAACTAATAAATTAGTGTTTGTTAGACTGAAAAGATCATTCTAAACCAGTTCTGTTGTAACTTGCATATTATGCCCCAGAGGGCCTAATTTGATCTGCGTGGTTTGCGGTGCTCATCAAATTCTCTAGTGCATGTACTGTAACCGCAGCAGAATACAGTTGTCAGTAGGGTTGTGTGTCATTCAGAAGTGAATTGAGAGCTTAAGTTTCGAATTTCGAATTTAGCTTGGAATTGAGAAAGCAAACATGATGCAGAATTGCAAATTGTAATTGTATAATTCTGTATTTATCTCAATCTTGATTGTTCAAACACAGTTCAGTTATTAACGCAAGTCTACCGAATTTTATAACTGAACTCGCTCTCTTAAATTTTCAGCACTCACAGCTGTATTTTTGGCAAACTTGTGCTGTGAGAACACAACCTATGTAAACAGATCTTCAGTTTAAGACTCCACTGGCATCAGAGATTGGGATTTGAGAGATGAATGGCACACTTTGTTTTATATAAAGATTATAAAAACAGGCACACCTACACATAAAGACAACCACAGACATTTTACCCAATAAGCTTTGGTCCTGTTTTCCTTTTGCATGTGCCAAGCAACCTTCAGTGCAGCAGTTCTCAAATATCCTGACCAAACCCATTTCTCACCTGAGGAATGCCACCCTAAATCTGGGGTCTGTGACCAAGCAGGATGCAGGGAGTTACAACTGCGAGGCCAGGAATGAAAGAGGGACGAGTGCAAAGACAGTCTGGGTCGAAATCTATGGTGGGTCTTGTTTCACGAATTTATTTCAATAATCATATGACTATTTAGTCTCAGTTTAATAGTCTCAAAAGAATAAAACAAAGTTTTATGCATTTCTGTGTGCAGATAAAGGCTTCATTAACCTAAGAAGTGTGAATAACAGCACTAAGAGAGTGCGGGCTGGAGAAAGTCTGTCCCTGCGTGTGGTAATGGATGCTTACCCGAAACCTCATACATTTTCCTGGAGCTACAGTGGTGTAAAACTCACCAACACTACTGATCATGTCATTACCAGTCGCTCACATGGGAATAGGTATGATTTTGTTACATTGCTACAAACAATTCTTGTTTTTCCTATGTAGTAATTGCTAGGGATGCACCATATATCAGTATCATATTGGTATTTATTGGATATATTTATCAATATTGTTTATTTAATTGTGTTAGCTCATTTACTGTTTATGCTCACTTAAAGTTCATCTTTAAAAACACAAATAATTTAATAACACTGTTAAATGTAACTTTAGCAAATCTCTCATATCATTTTTCTGTATTGCTGTTATGCCTGTTTATATAAAGCCTAAATTCACTTGTCGCATTTAAATTGTGGCATTTTTCGTGTTTTTTATATATAATTATTTTAAAGAAAATACAATAGAATTATCAGTATCAGCCAGAATTTTAAAATCAGCGCAAACTCCACATTTTTTCCATTTATTCACAGCACTGAAAGATACTTCAGGTTTAGGTTATTCATGTTTTTTTCTTCTTCATTCAACAGTTACACCAGCGAGCTGAAGCTAGTGCGTCTCAAGGTGTTAGAAAGTGGCGTTTACATCTTTTCATGCTCAAACCGAGACACAACTGTCCATCAATCGTTCGAAGTCCATGTCATAAGTGAGTGAAAACATTTAATGCAAATGGCAAATATTTGGCTTTTCCACTTGCTAGAAAAAGCATAGAATCTATGTGATATATGAGTTTTGTGTGTATTGTGGTTCAAAAGGGATCATTCACATTTCTTGAGCATTTTGCTGGATAAAAGAACTCGATTGTCTGTGTAAGACCCTGGCTTAAAGCCCACTAACAATTTGGAGAAGCTGTGTAAAAACAGATAAGAAAGCACTGGCCTTCAAGACTGCAAATAAGACATTTGCCAAGTCATTTTGCCAAGTCAATTACTGATCACCAGTTACAAAAAGATTTACTCCCCAAACAGGTCACATTTTAAATGACAAAAATGTTTCATATCTGCCATTTTAATGCCACTTAAGTCATATTTTAAAATAATAACAAGTAATCTCAAACAAGACAGCTGTACAGACGTCCATCCCACTAACCAAGATTGTAAAACTGACCCTGTACCAATCTTTGCTGTTAGGTAAACCACAGATTGTGTCCCATGACGGGCCGATTGATGGACAGGTGCGCTGTGTGGCTGAAGGTTACCCTACTCCTCAGATTAAGTGGTATTACTGCGACCAGCCCCATTCAAGGTATGCATACTGTCTTTCTTCAGTTTTGTTTGTTTCAAATACATCCACAGCTACATACAATGGGCTCCAAAAGTTGCTTTCAAATATTAGCGGCATATCCCTTGAGCAGTGTTAACGTATTAGCCTCTCTGAGGGTACATTGTGATGCAGCATGGATTAGCCACTAACCGCTAACTTGATGTTTGATGATTGGACAACAAGGCTTTAGCCTATTATTAATAGGGATAAGCAATTTGACTCTGTCATGATTGTGACATCACAAAAGCGATTGGCTAGGCTACTATCAGTCATGTGACATTAGAACAAGCTGCTTCCATTGGGCTGTTTATTCTTGAATAGGGTGTTGACAGAACGCCTTAGCATAGACTTAGTCACAAGCTTATCCAATCAATTCCTCATGATGATCAAATCCGATCAGGATAACATGCCTTGCTTCAATTTGAGCATGTAAACATGTAGTGCTATGTGTTGATCTTGTTCGTGCGTTGCTCGCTTTGTCTGTCAACGGTTTGATGGTTTTCTCACCGAACAGACATTCCATTGTTGAGAAGTTTCCACCATGCTAAACAATGTAATTAAAGATATCGCTCAGTAATAAAAAGACGGAACAAGGAATGTAAACCAGTTGAGATAATTTTTTCTGGCTTTATATCCAAAACTAACTTTGAACTCAACTCAGTAGCACTCAACTTAATTTTAAGAGAAGAGTGAGAAAACATTTGGAGAAACAAATAAATCAAAGCACTTGATGGCAGTACATTCCACTCTGATGTTTTTAATTAAATAAAAGAGCCCTTGAGGTCTGTCATTTTGCTGCCTATTTTTTTGCTTTCTTAAGCAATAAGCTATTTTTACACACATCAGTAAAAATCTGCCATAGCCCCTGAATGAGTGGGAGTTATACTCTATCCTATTTATTGACTACGCCGTGGTGCTTACATTTGATTTAACGTCTGCCTGACATAAATAAATCCCTTACATCTGGGCCTTATCATAAAAATTTTGGGGCATTTATTCCAAAGAAAAAATGTGGGTTATTATTCTTCACAAACTGTAAATAACTCCTGTGTTCCTGGGAAGGCAATGGGTTTCAAAGGGCCAATCCCATTTTGACTGTTAACGCAGCGGTTCTCTTCATAACCTAAACATGAACCAATTGTATAATTGAAATGAGGTAAAATCCTTATTAGATGACCCTCCCTCCCAGCAAACAAATAAATGTTTGTTAAATGAAAAACTTGCACTAAACATTATGTACTAAACAATAAAAATTAGAAATGTTGCCTTGGTAGTAGTAACTGCATAAGGTAATAGTAAAACATAAATTCCGTTAAAATACCGTTAGACATAAACTAAGTGGTTTTTAATTCTAATAAAAATACATTGCATAAAAAATTAAATCAAGCCCACCCTCTCTTTCAAATCACCCCAAAAAATGAATTAAAAAAAGATCCGAAGCAAAGAGCAGCAAAATTATTCAGAATAATACCATGACACCTGAAAATTAACAATCAACAGTCATTTACAAGATTCATAAAACTTCCTCACTACATTCTACATCTACCAACTATTCTTTTAAGGCTATGAAAGTATTTGTTGATGCACTTTGCCTTTGTCTGGCACATTATGGTTATCAGCTTTCTTTTTTTCAAAAG
>JADLZN010006859.1:95000-104263 GCA_018155175.1 Sinocyclocheilus anophthalmus | reverse complement strand
AGAATGAGAGTCCAAACAGCTGATAAAAAACATCACAATAATCCACAAGTAAGCATCTGGAGGAGAGTTATTATGATGGATTATGGGCTTGTTATAAATGTCTTAATGCTGGATTTGTTTCAGTTTTTGTCTTCTCCAGATGTTAACTGAGGGACTGGAGTGCTGTGGATTACTGTGATGCTTTTATCATCTGTTTGGACTGTATTCGACGGCACCCATTCACAGCCATTCACTGCAGGAGCATCCATTGCAGGACATTTCTCCAAATTGATGAAGAAGAAAAAATCATCCTAATCTGAACGGCTTGAGGGTGGAGCACATTTGAATTTTGGATGACTATTCCTGTATGAATAAAGAGCAACCAACCAAAACCAACAAATGCGAGGTTGTTACATGTTCTTTGTAACTGGGGGAGAAGGAGAAATAGTACTTGCATAGTGTGATTTAGTCAATTAAATAATATAAATGTTTCTCTAAATAGTCAAAATACTAAGTTACATGTTGATTGGTTAGTTTTATGTGCCCTTCTTTTGGGTGTTTTGTACAGAAACTGCTACGCTATATAGTTCTTATGAACCTCAAATGAACTAGAATCCTCCGTTATATAATTGCCCATCAATAAACATTATAATCAGTTTCATATCACACGACACGAGACGCTCAGGGTTTCCTCAGATAACCGAGACGCTTGAGTCTTCACAAGCCCAGAGAGATGCAAGCCGAACGCTTTTATACGACTCCTCTGGAGCCACGAGAGCAACTCACGAGCGCTCAAAGAGAATCACACTCTCTGAAATAAAAGAGCTGCTGTGTGCGTGCATGTGTGTGTTTGGGGCTTCTGGGATACGACTGAACATGAAAATGCTTTCACTCGGCTGCTCTCTCGTCCTCTTCTCTGGCTTTTTACGAATTCTCTCAAGACCATCTGACAAACTAGCAGAGCAGAGACCGACACAGTCAGGATACGGATGATGATTCGAGGGAGAACTTACAGAAAACCCAAAGAATTAAAGGAGGATGTGCAAAATGATGCACGGAAAGAAAGTGCACGCAATTAGCATGCATGCTAAGTGTCGCTGCACTTCAATGATGTCATGAAGTCCTTGCAGAAGATGCATTATTCACACAATCGCTCTCATGCAATCACGTGCTAGATGCATTATTCACAATGCACAATTGCACATGTATGCAAACACAAACAAATCACAAGTGCGGATTATTAAAACATGCAATATGCACATTTCACAATGCACACAGAACCCATGCATATGCACATAACGACAAACAAATCACAAGTGCGGATTATTAAAACATGCAATATGCACATTTCACAATGCACACAGAACCCATGCATATGCACATAACGACAAACAAATCACAAGTGCGGATTATTAAAACATGCAATATGCACATTTCACAATGCACACAGAACCCATGCATATGCACATAACAACAAACAAATCACAAGTGCAGATTATTAAAACATGCAATATGCATATTTCACAATGCACACAGAACCCATGCATATGCACATAACGACAAACAAATCACAAGTGCACATTAGAAAAACACACTATATGCATAATTCACAATATACATAACGACAAACAAATCACAAGTACATGTGCACAAACATGCTACATGCATCATGCAGAACATACACAATCACAAACAAATCACACACTTGCATGTACATGCAAACGCAGATATAAGTGCACATACAGTATATGTGCATTATTCACACACATTATCTGCACTACACAAACACAGCCCATGCACTGCAGTCATACATGTACTTTCTCAGAGTTCAGGACCGTCCGTGGGTCATCAATGGGTGAACGGACTCCAGTTTGCTGCTGTCAGGAGGAACCAGATGCGTTTTAATGATCTGCAATTAAGAGCATCAAATACATGCAAATAAACACAGATGGACTTTGTCTTAGCTGCATGAAGTCTGGTTACCAGTTACAGAATTCGATTAGAAACCTGGAACAGCCCACTTAGACAGGAAGAAGGAACGTCCGTGTTTAATATATATATATTATTATATTATAATTAAGAAATGCAAAGATATATCTATATATTTATACAACTATCATTTCATCCCTGCTGCAGTGCCCTACGTTTGTTTCGGCTCGTTGTTCGCTGAGGTCTTTCTTTTTTTAACGCCCCAAGCGAGAAATGAAGCCATTGTCTGCCGGTAAATACGAGCGAGTTTAAATTTCACATCTTGTTACGTTTTCGCTTTGATGTCGTATTTGCGGAGATTGGATTGTAATGTTGCATGAAGTCATTGTGTTCGGAGTGACTGTGTGAGCGGATCCGGCGCTGGAACGACATCCCCCTGGAGACAAACACAGAAGAAGAAAACAGCAAACTCACACACACACACACACGCAGACAGAGCTTCCACATGTCACACATACTGTACACTGCTACAGTAATCAGAGCTGGGAGTAACTGATTACATATTATCTGGACTACAATTTTCATTATGCAATCTGTAATCAGTAATGGACTACAATTTGTGAGTAATCTACAATGAGAAATTCATTTTATGAATCAAGGACGCATTAAATTGATCAAAAAAAGTGACAGTAAAGACATTTAAAAAAGATTCATCTTTCA
Source organism: Sinocyclocheilus anophthalmus (assembly GCA_018155175.1). Lineage (NCBI taxonomy): Eukaryota > Metazoa > Chordata > Actinopteri > Cypriniformes > Cyprinidae > Sinocyclocheilus > Sinocyclocheilus anophthalmus. Next base: position 101,635 of record JADLZN010006859.1, on the reverse strand, counting down.
AATAAATGCTGTTCTTTTAAACTTTCTATCCATCAAAGAATCATGAAAAAAATGTATCACAGTTTCCACAAATATGTGCAGACGACAATATATATAATAAATCAGAGAAATGTTTTTGAGCAATAAAATCAGCATATTATAGTGATTTCTGAAGAATCACGTGACACTAAAGAATGGAGTAATTTAGCTGAAAAATACAGACCGGAGCATTCCCCATTGGGCAATAAAGTACACTTTACCAGTATATTCAAGAGGAAACCGCTTTTGTTAATTTTAATAATATTCACAATTGGTACGGATTTTTGATCAAATAAACGCAGCCTCTGTGAGCAGAAGAGACGTCTTTCAAAAATATTACAAAAAATGGTTACAATGGAAAACTTTAGGCCAAATACCATTAACTTTACTACTGTTAAACTATAGTAATTGTAAAGTGTTTTTGATGACTGATAATTAATACCAACAGTAACTGTAGTATTTTAGTGGAAACTACAGTTGCCATGGTAAACGGTCATGAGGGTTTACCCACAATGCACTGCTGGTGTTGGCGCGTGTGGGCTGCTTTCACCTGTATATTCACACGCTGTCCAGTGGCATTTGGATTCACGACTAACTTATTTGACACACACCACACACAACAAACACACACACACACACACAACACCCACACACACACACAAACACAACCACACACACACACACACAGAGTTAGTGGCGCTTAATTAAGGCCTCGTACATGTAAATGGCGCGTCTCAGAGGACGCCGTCGCGCATTGTGCGTCTCTGTGTGTGTTTGAAGAGGAAGCACGCCTTTGCTTGCAGCTGTTGTTTAATCTTGCAACGTTTTTTCTCTTTTTTTGTGCTTGTATTTTACAAACTCCTGCCGCTGTTATGTAACTGCTCAGCTGTGCGATCGCATTCGATCGTATGTCAGATGTAGAAACATGTTGGTGGATGCGATGGTGGATCTTGCAATGCTGTAGATATATATATACGTGAGAATGATAAAGAAACATGGCATACTATGAAACTGGACGGTAAAGCTTGTTGTTGGCTTGAGAAAGCCTAGCCAGACTGTGTGAAGTAGATTCAAAAGCCTGAAGCCTTTGAGAGTTTAAAGACATGCGATCTGTAAGACAGATTTTATATCTTGCAATTCTGTTTATATCTCAATTCTGACCCTGAACGGCAAGGGACAAACTCAGAATTGCGGGGACATTTTTTGAAATGTTCGACTCGCAAATCTGACTTTTTCCACTCAATTCTGACCTTTGTCTCGCAATTTTTATATCTCACAAGTCTGACCCTTTTCTCACCGTTCTGACTATTTTTACTGAATTCTGACATTTGTCTTGCAATTTTTATATCTTGCATTTCTGTTTATATCTCACAATTCTATTTTCTCACATTTCTCAGAATTCACAATTTACAGATAAAGGTCACAATTCTGAGTTCTGACTATTTTCAGAAATAGTTTAAATCTCGCAAATCTGACTTTTTCCACTCAATTCTGACCTTTGTCTCGCAATTTTTATATTTCACAATTCTGACCCTTTTCTCACAGTTCTGACTATTTTTACTAAATTCTGACATTTAAAATTTAAAATAAAATTTCAAATGTCAGAATTCAGTAAAAATAGTTCAATTTAAATGTAATCTGTCTTGCAATTTTTATATCTCGCATTTCTGTTTATATCTCACAATTCTATTTTCTTGCATTTCTCAGAATTCACAGATAAAGGTCACAATTCTGAGTTTATATCTCGCAATTCGGATTTTTCCTCATTACATGTTATACCTCGTAATTCTGACACTTTTCCTCACAATTCTGTTTAGTTATTGCGATTCTATTTTCTCGCAATTCTCAGAATTTGCCATTCACAGATAAATGTCAGAATGCATTTCACAATTCTATTTTCTCAGTCCTCAATTTATATCTTGCAATTCTGAACTTTTTTCTTGCAAATCTGTTTATAACTTGCAATTCTGAATTTATATCTCAGACTTCTGACAATTTCCTTGCAATTCTCACTATTTTGACTAATTTCTTGCAATTCTGTTTACATCTTGTAATTCTAAATTTATATTTCTAAATTCTATTTTCTCGCAAAACTGAGTTAAATTCGCAATCAGGACTTTTTGTCACTCAATTCTGAACTTTGTCTCGCAAATTTTAATATCTCGTATTTCTGACTTCTTTATCTAAATATGTTACATCTTGCAATCTGACTTTTTCTCACCAATTTGTTTTAGATCTGCGAGTCTGAATTTTATATTTTGAAAATTCAAGTTCGCGCCAAACTCTGACTTGTTATCATCACAATATAGTTCATATTCGCGCAATTTATCTAATTCTGAGTATTATTTCGCAATTTGGAGGGGAAAAGGAGAAAAGGAAAGGTCGAATTGGGAGATTAAAAAAGTTGCAAACTGACTTTTTTTTCAATTTTTATCCCGTGGCGAAACAAGCTTCCACAGGCAAAAATTGTAATCATCACGAGTCGTTAACAGTAATGCTTTTTTGTTAAGATAATCATTACAAACAGGTGTTTTATTCTAGGCGAGTATATTAGCTCCGGACACTATCGCTTCTAAATAGCACAAAAAACACAAGCATCCCACACTGATTCAGCACTTCAACTCCAGCTCTATCCTTCTTTCTCTTTCTTTTCTTCTTTCCAGCAGCGAGCGGGCAGACGGCTTTTCAATTTCAAAGCCAGTCTGTTCTGCCGACTGCAAACTCTCCTGCCACAAAGAACAAGAGTGATTTCAGCATTCTGCAGAAAACAGACGCGGCTGTAAAAAAAAGACCTGCTCATCTATTTTCTGCTCATCTCCGGCGGTGTGAGAGCAGCAGAATAGAGGAGTGTGGCGTGGCTTTACAACGAGGGGAAACTGTGGACAAACTTTGAGCTGCTGGCTAAAACTGTCCAGTTACAGTCAGACTCACATTCATGTTCCTGAAAGTTCAGGTTGCAGGAGATCACAACCAGATGTCAAACCTTTAAGATGATAAATGTGAGCAGGTTCGGCGTGTTGTCTGCAGCGGCTCTCAGATATGAGACTTCAGTAATGAATTGATATACTTCTCTATATACTTGTGATCTGAATACCTGAAAACGCTTCCTGAAAATCTAAGAAAAAAATCATTACCTCATGTGCACATTTCTAATTATATTTACATTATAAATATTGTATTGATAATGTTAAATAATAAATTAATCAAGTGATTACTATATCATGATATTACCTCTTTATATTACACTATTATGATATTAATTTATATTTAAAATTAACATTTTAAGAATAGACATCATTATGCATAATATGATATTAACAAATTAAATAGTATTACCTTCAAATAGGTTATATCACTATCTTTGTTCAAGTAATTTAATGATATTTTTTTCTTAATAGATTTAAAAAAGTATACATATATACCTCTGACTGTTACCTTGATATGTGCAAATGTAGAATGAGAGTTTTACTATAAACATATAATAAATTACTGACAATAATATTAAATAAAATATAATATTGTATTTAAAACATTTTTTTTTTTTAATGTAATCTGTATGGCATTGATCATATATTATATTGGCATATAAAAAATGTATATGCATGCATTTAAGAAGCTATTATCACCTGCATCTGTCATTAGTCCATGACTGTCATTGATTTGACTTTATTAAATGCACAAACTGATAATGACTTTAAACTATTCTACAGGACTAGCTTCCCGATTCATTGAAAAACCAGCCAGACTGTCTCTGCTCATTCGTTGTTTAACAGAATTCCATCTCTGATATTCTTCAAAGTCACCAAACACAAAAGAACAGTCAGAAGATGGGAGTCCCTTTAAGCAAATATCAGAACAAAGCTCCCAGAAACCCGCTTAAGCTCCTGGCGGTCACCTGACCCGGCGAGGTCGCGCTGTGATTGGCCGCCGGTGAAGAGTGATTTTCACAACGATCTGAGATCAGCTTTAGTCAGAGCAGAGGCTCGTCTCTCCTGTGAGTGTTTAATCGTTGAGCAAATCTCTCTCCACCAGCGTCTGAGTAATAATGGCTTTAATGTCGCCCGCCGTCTAATTTAATATCATTCCACTCATTATGTCTGAATCGCAAACGCCATTTGTCTGAAGACGGGATTGGACTGAGACCAAACAGTCTGTGTGTGAATGAAAACACGATCATATTTCACCCCACAACAGAGAAACAAAAGAAAGAACGATTCGCATATAAAAGAATGAAAACTATTATTTGGGACGCATGTGTGTTTTTTTATGCAAGTCTCACCAAGCTCTCATTACTGTGTCTGGGAGAATGTTTTGCTTCTGAATTATTTTGTAATTTTCATTATTCTCACTGTAATACAATCATGTCTTAATATATTACAGTTAAAATGACTGTATTTTTAATTAAAATGAGCACAACAAATGCTACCATAATGAATAAATTATTTAGTTTTAAAAATATACATATAAAATATAAATCATTATATAATGCTAAATACATGGGTATAATTATAGAAATCAAGAGTCTATTAAAATAGAAAATGAAATATTTAAAAAAAACATTAAAATATATATAAAAACCATTAAGAATATATGAAAGAAAAAATATTAATTTTTAATTAATATTAAATAAATATTTTTTGTATTTTTAAAATTGATGATATATGCAAATTTAAACGATACTCAAAATAGCTTTCATGCATATATATATATATATATATATTATAAAATGTTTATGAAAATATTATTTCAGAAACATAACATGTTTAAAACAAATGTTAAACATTTTATCTATCTATTTTGGTGGTGAAATGTGACCCAGATATTTCATCTTTCTCTGATGCAGTCTGTTATTGAACAAACCCTGTTATGTGAGAGGCACACAGATTTTTTGAATGTGTGTTTATCATTGAATATCAATCATGTCCCATCATGCCGAGCTCTTCTGTCATCATGACACCCAGAAACATCAACATAATCTGAGATATTGAGATCACAGGAAATGAACATGAAATAGGAAGCGTTTGTGATGCAAACTAAACATCCAGAGACAAACGGAGAATATACAACCTGAATTCACTGCTGTAACTGATGGAGAAGGTTCCTGAAAAACACAAACAGACCCAAATAAGTCACTAGTTCTCATCCAGTAAGGGTATAAAGCTGTAAGACTTCATGAGAAATGTTGGCGTGTTGGGTCATATTGGGACTGCATTCAAGTGAATGGGGTGCCGTCAGAATGAGAGTCTAAAAAGCTGATAAAAACATCACAATAATCCACACCACTCCAGCCCATCAGTGAACATCTGGAGAAGACAAAACCGCTGAAACTAAAATAAGTTCATAATCCATAATAACACTTCCTCCAGGTGAAAAAAGTGTCTGAATCAGGAGAGAAATCTGCACAGATCAAAACAGCTCTAAACAAATATGTGGCTGGATTTTGATGTGAGAGATAACAGGAGATGCACTTTTTCACTGGAGGAAGCGTTTGTTATTGATTATGAACTTGTATTTTAGTTAAAAACATCTTAAACAAGTGTTAAAACTGAATTGGACTGGAAGTGGTGTGTTTGATTACTTTGTTTGCTAGGCTCTTGGTCTGAATCTGGTTTAGATTGCGCTTGCCTTCATCTCGTCAAGAAACAGTGCGGTACGATGGTGCCTTTTTTTTTTAAAAGCTGTCACGTAGTCAGCCGAGGGGTTTGGAGCAGAGATATGAAACCGTGTGTGTGTGTGTGTGTGTTCAGACATTGACGAGTGCTCGGAGGGTTTGGTTCAGTGTAACACACATGCCACCTGTGTGAACTTACCTGGCTGGTATCACTGCGAGTGTCGTGATGGTTACCATGACAACGAGGTGTTCACCGAAACGGAAGAGTCCTGTAAAGGTACAGTGTTCAAACACACTCACTCACTTCACTCACTCACACACAACACCCACACACAGACAGACACTCACACACACACACACAGACACAAACACTCCCCCATCACTCATCAATCACAAACAACACAGACAGACCACTCACACACACACCCACAGGCAGACACTCAATCACTCACTCACTCACTCACTCACTCACTCCACACACACAACCACCACACACACACACACAAACTCTCACACACTCACACACACTTACTCACACACTCACACACACACACACAGTCTCTCACACACACTCACTCACACACTGTCTCACTCTCACACACACACTCTCACACGCACTCACTCACACACACTCTTACTCACACACACTTACTCACACACACACACACTCACACACACACACACACACATTCTCTTTCTCACACACACACACTCTCACACACCACTCACACACACACACACACACATATATATATATACACCCACACACACACACACACACCACACACACACACACAGCTGACACTACCTCACACAACACCCACCACACACACAACCACACACACTGACTCAACCACACACCACACACACACCTTTTCAACACTCACTACGCTCCACACACACTCCACACACTCACTCACACACTCACCACACTACTCCACACTAAAAACAAACACACTACACACTCAGGACACTCAACACACAACACACACACACACACACATGC
>JADLZN010006859.1:0-90000 GCA_018155175.1 Sinocyclocheilus anophthalmus | reverse complement strand
TATTACATTAAAATAAAATATGAAACCTGGTGACGAAATAACCAAGACCAGAAAAGTTAGTCCAGTAAAAACCGTAGGTAATTAAAAATCACTGTAATTGCACGAACTACTGTCTTATTTTCTTGAACAAAGGTCAAAAATACATGTTAAACAAGTTAAGTACCGGCAGTTCAAGTTTTTAAAAAACAACAAAACTAGTGGTGTTTTGTCAATTTTCAAACTTTTATGTTGTACAGTTTATAATTGTTATGTTTCGTTGGGTTAGTGATTTGGCATGAGGGTAGAAGAGAAAGTGCAACCTGGCCTCCAGTAGTTAGTGTGTGTAAGGGGTGTTTCACGTGTGTCGCAAAGGGTGGCCCGTGGCCGCGTCCTGTGCAGAGGGGGTGTGTGCGACTCCGACAATCCCACAGCGGATTGTTAGGCTGTTCAGGAGTGTGAACAGCGTCCTCACGTCCCAGTGGTCGCATCAGGAACGGCCGATGATCCACTCCAGCGGAGACACCGGACGACAGCTGCCAGCGCTGCAAGTGTTGGGGAGGGCTACACACACCACAAAACAGAAGGAGAGAAACACACACAACACACACACACACAAAAACACACAAACACACACACACACACAGAGAGGGAGAAACACACACAAACACACACACAGAGAGAGAGAGAAAGGAAAACACAACACACGCACTTGCACCGCACAGACACACACACACAAACAAACACACACACCCACACCACACACACAACACACACCCAGAGAACAACCCACACACACTACAAAACAGAGAGGAGAAACACACACACTCGCATCACCACAACACCCTACACACACAGAGAAAAACACAACACACACCACACACACAGAGAGAAGAGACGAGTGGGATGGACGGATACGACACACCACAGAGAAACACAAACACACACCACACACACACAAGAGAGAGGGAGGAGATGAGCGAGAGGGAGATAAGAGTATACACAAACACCACACACACACACACAAACACACACACACACAAACACACAGAGAAACACAACACACACATACACACACACACCACACACAACAAACACACAGAGAGAGAGAGGGGAAGAGGGGAAAAAACACACACACAACACACAGAGACACCCACAACCACAACTCACCACCACCACGCAACACACACAGGAGAGAAACACACACACCCTAAACACCGAGAGAGAGGGAGTGAGGAGAGGAGAGAGAACCACACACAATCACACACAGGAAAACACAACACCACACTAACAAACACACACACAGAGGGAGAGATGAGAGAGAGGGAGAGAGAAGCGATGAGACCGGGGAGGGGGGGGGGAGTGGGGAGGGAAGGGAGGAAGCGAGAGGAGAAGAGGAGAGAGAAGGGAGAAGGAGGGAAATGGGGAAGGGGCGGAGAGAGGAATTGTGAGAGAAGGAGAGTGAGGAAGAGAGAAGGGGGTGGGAGAGGAGGAGAACCGAGTGAGAAAAAGAGAGGAGGTGGAGGGGAGGAGGGGAAGAGGATGGAGAAGTGGAGAAAGAAAAAAGGGAGGGGGAGAAGAAAGAGAAGAGAGGAGAGAGAGAAGAAGGAGAGGAGAAGGGGACGAAGAGAGGAAAGAGAGGAAAAGAGAGGAGAGGGAGGGGAGAGATTGGGGGGGGAGGAGGAGAAAGAGCGGGGGGAGAGAGAGACGAGAGAAGGAGAAGAGCGAGGAAAGAAAAAAGAGAGAAAAAGATTGGGAGGAGAGAGAGAAAGGGGAAGAAGAGAGAAAAAAGAGGGAAGAGAGGGGAGGAAAGCGAGAGAGAGAAGAGAGAAGAGAGGCAGAAGGAAGGAGAAGAAGGAAAAGAGGAGAGGGGGGGGGAGGAGAAAAGGGAAAGAAACAAGTGGGAGAGAGGAGGGGGAGAGAAAAGGAGAAGGGAGGAATAGGGGGGGAAAGGAGGGAGGAGGGAGAGAGGAGAGGAGAGAAGAAGGGCGAGAAGGAAGAGGGAGGAGGACAAACACTGAGGAAAAGAAGAGAGGAGGGTAGGGCACGATGAGAAGGGGAGAAAGGAGACGGGAAGGAGAAGAAGAAGAGAGAGGAGAAGGAGGGAGGAGTGGGGAAGTGAGGAAGGAGAGGAGAGGAAGAAGAGTTGGAGAAGGAGGAGAGGAGGGAAGAAAGGGGGGACAAGAATGGAAGGAAGGGGAGAAGGGTGGGAGAGAGAGAAGAGGGAGAGAAAGAGAGAAAGAAGATGGTGAAGAAGAGAGGGAGAGGGGAGGAGGAAAGAAGGGAGAGTTGAGAAGGAGAAGGGCGGAGAGTGAGAAAAAAGGGAAAGGGATAGGAAGAGACGAGGAGAGAGGGCGAGAGGAGGGAGAAGGGTGGGGGAGGATGGGAGTGGAAGGAGGGAGAGGAAGGAGGGAAGAGGGAAGTAAAAGAAGGGGGAAGAGAGGAAACAGGAGAAGAAGGGAGAAAAGAGAGGGAGGGAGAGGTGGGAGAAAGAAACGGGGAGTGGTGAAGAAGGGAGGGGAGGGGAAAAGCAGGAGGGCGGAAGGAGAGAAGAGAAGGGAGAGGGAAGGACGGGGAAACAAGGGCGGAGTGGGAGGAGGGTAGGAAGGAAGAGGGAGGAGAGAGGGGCGAAGGAGAGATAGGAGAAGAAAAGGGGGGGATGGGGGGAGGAGGGGAGAGGGGGCGGGAGGAAACAAAGGAATAAGTGAAAGAAGGAGGGGGGAAGCCAAAGGGGAGCGGAGGGAGGGATGGGAGGAGAAACACACACACACACACACCACAACACAAACACACAGAGAAAACACCAACAACACATACACACAACACACACAACAGAGAGACAGAGAGAGAAGAGAGAAAACCCCACACACCAAAACCACAAACACACAGGAAACACAACACCCATCATACACCACACACACACACACACTACACACAGAGCGAGGAGAGAGAAAAAAACACACCACACACACACGCACCCACAAACAGAGAGAAACACAACACGAGAAACCACAACACCCACACCACACACACACAACACACACACACAACACACAAAACACACACACACACACAAAACCACACCACAGATTAGACATACACAGACAGGACCACACACAACACACACAACAGAGAAACCCAACACACACACAGAGATAGAACAGACACACACACAGACAGACACACAGAGAAACACAACACAACACACAACACACACACACACAGAGAAACACAACACACCCACAACACACACACACACACAGATAGACACACACAGACAGACACACACACACACAGAGAAACACCACACACACACACACACACACACACACACACAACACAACACAACGCAGGAAACACACATACACACACACACACACACACACACAGATAGACACACACACACACACACACACACTGCACCATTAACTGTATACAGTTCCAATCGGGTGTAAAAATGCAGTTTTCGTTTGACCCCCCGGTATTCTTTATAACATCTTAACGCAGTATAATAATCAAAGAGCAGTAAATAAACTCCTCTTGATGGCTGGATCTCGCCGGGTCTCTCTGGAAACAGCTCTGCTCCTCCTCCAGCCATATGCTCATCACACGCTCGTGTCAGATCTGCATTCATCAGGGACGCTTGTGAAGAAGCACCTTGTTGTTGTGACCCCATCCTGCTCGCCTCTTTTCCCACAATTCACCTCTACAGCAGCGCGTGGTATGGAGGCCCAGGAGTGCCACTTAAAAATAAAAATGAAGAATCAGTTCATCAATTTAATCATTCAAACATAAAAATGTATATAAATAAATCACTTTTCAAATGGATAAATTAATAGATATATTTAAAGTTGTTTATTTAATTCATGTTTTAAAATGTAGATTAATAAAACAATAAAAAGTACATTAATAAATCATTTTAAATGCACATTTTAAATCGCGATTTGCCAAATGCTTTTCTTTGTCGTTTTTGTCAGTCGAGTTAAAAAATGCCATTGGACAGAGCAACCAATCAACGTTCGCCTCGATTTGAAGAGCCAACCCCTCTCTCACTTGTAAATGTAACACGCGCTGTCATTGGACAGTGAGAACAGCTATACGTCATTACAGCGGGAGTTTGAAGCGGGTTCGATCGATGCAAAATATCAGAGGAATCTGAGCGTGTTTGGAGAGGGATTGTGGATGATTTGTTAGCTTTAGCTGATTTCCGCAAAAGAAATTCTCCTCTCGATTCTCATTTTATGCATAGAAGTTGAGGAACGACGTTGCAAATGCAGCGGATCATTGTGGTTGTACAGTCAATGGAAGGATTTGGGTTAAGGAATGCTTCTTTGTTTAGAAAATTACACATTTAATTTTAAACAAGATCTATGCATTTATAAATTAAAGCATTTCTCGTCTGGGGTGAGAAAAAACCAAAACATTTTTTGATTTAATTCTAGAGATTATATAATCCAGAAAAATATCTAGAATTAAAAAGTTGCCTATATGTTATAAATATCGTTTGCCACTGACTTAAGTAGCAAATCAAGGTTGCAAATAAAGATTGTTTAAAGAAAAAATAGGAAATGCACACATGCACTACTGATCAAAGGTGAAGGTTAAGGCTAGCTGGTATTCAGATTCGTCTACTGGGCATGATGCGCAACTCAATTATAGTGGTAAAGAGTTGCACACTGTCTATAAAACAATAATTACTGTTTTTGCATTATTGTAAGAGGTAGGTTTAGGGTTGGGGTAGGTGTAGACGTTAATAAAACACAATCTAATATGTAGAAAATTACATTTATTGTTAGCTTCCGGTTTTAGCTGTATCCCTTGTTCAAAAGTGTCAGTAAAGGCATTTATATAATGTTACAAAAGTTTCAAATAAATGCTGTTTTTTTAAACTTTCTGTTTATCTGTGAATCCTGAAAAAATAAAATGAATCACGGTTTCCACAAAAAAGATTGTGCAGGCACGGGACTGTCTCAACATAGATTATATCAGACAGTTTCTCGAGCAGCCAGAGATCAGCCATTTATACGGATTCGAAGATCACGTGACACTGAAAGACTGGAGGAATGATGCGAAAAAGAAAAATACAGCTGCGGCATCACCCATCACAGGAATAAATTACAGTTTAACAGATAATCACATAGAAAACAGCTATGTTAGATTCTAATAATATTTTACTATTTTTACAGTATTTCTGATCAAATAAATGAAGCTTGATGAGCAGAAAAGACCAAACAACGGAATAAAAAATCTTACCGACCCCAAACTTCTGATTGCTAGTGTTTAGGTGTGGGGTTTATGACGTGTGGGGGGTTTGACGTTAGCAGCGCAGATTTTTGCAATTAAGCTGAGAAGGGAGGTGTTCTCAGTGGTTTGTCTATGGTTTGGTTTTCCAGTATTCAGCAGGTGAGGTGGACTGCTGGCCTTGTCCGCCGCCGGCGAGACTGTGAGTGGACTCAACTGCGTGCTCCGAGGGTGAGTGCTGCTGCCCACGCTGCGTCTCGGACCGTGGCCAGGACCGCCGTCAGAAACTGAATCACCAAGACGCTGGCAGAGAGCATTGGCATCACGCGCCTCAGCGGCTCGTCCGGGGTTCAAACACAATGTGGCGTGGCCCGAGAACACTGCTGCCAGTGCAAGGTGATCACAGCCACAACCAACAAACACAGAGATCAACAAAACACAAACACTAAACAGGAACAACATACATGACCGGCAGAAAAGAAAAAAACAAATGGGGTAAGCAAATATATGATAAATTGGGTTTTGTGATTTATTTGTTGTTTACTTTCTGGGCCTAATGTTATATTGTAGATGGTGAAATTCAGTATTTACATGATATTTATAAAATAATTTGTGCCACAGAATACTAATAATGCCAATAAATAATCCCTTTAATTTTATTTTTAATATACATTAATAGCATACATTTATGGTATACAAATTGCATTCCCAGGCCTGGGAAAAATAATTGAAATGATTAAATCGTACCAAAGCCAGGCTGAAATGAAGTCTGTTTAAAAAAATCATATAATAATAACCAAGAATACATAGTTAAGAAATTATTGAAACAAAAATACTAATTTTTAAATTTATTTATATGCAATTATTTTAATAGATCAGATCATTAAATTAGTCTAATTCATTGTGGTGATCAAATGCAATGCAGCAACAATGGAACTGGAGGTGAGGGTAAACGAAAAAAACAAAATGATAATGCAACACTAATGCAATTAAAAATACAAAAAAGGAATGCAAGAAAGGCAACATAAAAAACAAAAGCAAAGCCATAAAATAAAAATGCAAAAGGGGGGAACCAATTGCCAAAGCAAAAAAAAATCCAAAATGCATGCGAGTGCAATAAAATATAAAAACGCAATGCAATCAAATTAAAAATGCAATAAAATAAATTAAATGAGATGCAACAAAATAAAATGCAATATTACAAAATGTTTATTTATTCAGTCCAATTTATCATGTAAATATATTTACACAATAAGTACATAATTATTGACATTTTATTTATATCCATTATTTTAATTAGATCAGATCATTAAATTAGTCTAATTCATTGTGGTGATCAAATGCATTGCAATGTAATAAAATGCAATAAAGTAAAAGAAAATAATGTAATGCAAAAATCAAATATAAAAAATGCAATGCCAAATGGTTAAAAAAAAAAAAAAACAAAAGCAAAGCAAAGCAAAAAAAAAAAAAAAAATGACAAAATGGGGAAAATGCAATGCAAAGCAATAAAATAAAATGCAATAAAATCAAAAATGCAATGCAATGCATTTAAAAAAAAAAAATCCAGTGCAATAAATTAAAATACAATGCAGTGCAATGCAATCAAATTAAAAATGCAATAAAATTAATTGCAACAAAAAAAATGCAATATTACAAAATGTTTATTTATTCATTGTGTAAATATATTTACACAATAAATCACTGTTTGTCAAATACCCAAACAGTGATTTATTATGGTATATATATTCCTATAATTGTATTTCCAGTGTGTGATGTATTTTTCTCTCTCTCGGTCTCTTCTCCAGAACGGACACATCTGTTGCTCAGTGGATCCCATGTGTCTTTAGTCGCTGCGCTCGACGCTAACAGCACCTGTACAGTCTCACGCGACCGTCCCTCCACAGCCTTCCCCAAATAATGCCAAATATGAATCGTGTATAATATCAGACAGACGCCAGCGTACCTAAGGAGGCCATTTCTGCACAAACCAGGACTATAACCCCACCGACCACGCACACGCCGGCATGACCACACTGGATGTCTAAAGAATAAAACATTCATTCATTTTTATCTCTTCAACGATCACAGGATGTAGAAATTTTAGCTAGTGAGTAAATCTTATCGTATTTCTCTTTTGCCTGGTTATGGACGTCGACGCTATTTTGTTGGTGTTTTCACCGCACTTTTTTCGTGTCTGTTTTTCCGTCTAGATTTTAAATGATTAAATGGCTTGTTCTTGTCTGATGGTAAAATAAAATATCTCCATTTCCATTTATGGATGTGTTGACCTTTCATTTTCCCCAGCGGCGTGTTACGGTTCCCCAATATGTCGATTTAATTGTTTGAGCTTGTTTTTGTCTATTTGTGTGATCCTCTGATCACATGATTGACTATAAACCAACAGATAGCCTGAACCTGATTTCTTCTCTCAGATTTGTTCTGTGCATTAAGACAAGTCTGATTCTTTGTGGCGTTCAAATAAAATCAAATGCAATACAACACAAAGCAATAAAATGAAATACAATAAAAATTACTTAAAAAATAACCGTAATATAGCTTTATATTATTGTTATTATTTAAATGTATATAATTTATTCAGTGCAATTTATTCAGTTTAGGTATAATTTATTCAGTCTGATTCATTGTGGCATTCAAATGCAATGCAATAAAATATTATAAAAATAAACTAAATCTAAATATTAAGAATATAAATAATCATAGTTATATTATTATTACTTTTTAAATGTATATTTAATTTATTAAGTGTAATTTATTCAGTTTAATTATAATCATCCAGTCGATTCAAGTGGTAATAAAAGCAAGCAAGGAATAAAATCAACGGAAAATAAAATAAATATTACAACATGAAAATGCCCATAACATACTTTTAGGGCCTCGTTCTTAGATTATTATCATTAAAAGCATTCAAATAAAAATTTGCAACTAAATAAAATGCAATGCAATGGATTGCAATAAACTAAACTCAAATAACCTGTATTCCTTCTAGTGTTCTTTAATTAATTTTTTAAATGTATATCATTTATAACAGGCAGGCACTCAATTATATGATCAAATACACAAACAGATAAACAAATAAACAAGCAATAAACAGGAAAATGACAAACAAACAGGTGATGAAAGTAAGGACATACAAATAAAACAAGAATCTCTTCGACGATTACTAGCTAGTAAGTAATGGAAGTCGACGCTGTTTTGTTGGTGTTTCCACCGCACTTTTTTGATTCGCTTTCTGTGTCGTTTTTTTTTGTCCGTCTAGATTTTAAATGATTATATGGCTTGTTCTTGTCTGATGGTGAATACAATATCTCCATTTCCATTTATGGACACGTTGACCTTTTATTTCCCCAGCGGTTGCGTTTGCAGACTGTGTCGCTCCACTAATGCCGCTAATTAAACGGCTTTCTATGACCTTCTCCTCTACCTGAAACATCATCATTATCTCCACCGTCCTCGGCCCGTAAGCTTCACTCAACCAGCGGCTGACTTCCTCCGCCGAATCCAAATGCTTCCTGATCCTGTATGTTTTGAATATTGCATGAATATTCAGCAGACGCGCGTGTCGACTGCTTTCCTTCAGGCCGCTGCGTGGAAGTGTTTCAGAGACACCTCTGTAGAAAAACACCCCCAGTTTCCCAAACTCCTATCACTGATGGCTAAAAGCTGCATTATATTCAGTCACGAATGTTTCATAAATATTAGAAGAAAAGTTTGTGGGAAACCAAAATTGAATTTCATTTGTGAACCAAAAAGAGATGCTTAGATTTGTGTCCATGCCAGTGTTATTTTAGAATGGTATTAATATGTGACTCTGGAGCACAAAAGCAGTCTTAAGTCGCTGGGGTATATTTGTATGGGTCAAAATTATCAATTTTTCTTTTATGCCAAAAATCATTAGGATATTAAGTAAAGATCATGTTCCATGAAGATATTTTGTAAAGTTCCTACCGTAAATATATCAAAACGTAATTTTTGATTAGTAATATGCTTAATTTGGACAACTTTAAAGATGATTTTCTCAATATTTAGATTTTTTTGCACCCTCAGAAGCTTAGTTATTCAGCTTTCAGATGATGCATACATCTCAATTTCGAAAAACTGGTTATGACTGGTTTTGTGGTCCGGGGTCACATAGGATACAGTAGTTTTTAAGTAATATATTATTAATATATAATGATATTATTTAATTTTTGCACAATGATCAACTGGAATGTTTTTAAACATTTTAGAACCATTTAAAAAAATGGGATGTTAGGGGACGGTAGAAATAAACATTGAATAACTTAATGGGGGTGGGGGGGACGTTAACAAAAGAAAATATTTTTATATAGTTGTTTACATTTTGTGATGATATAAAGAATCGCGTGAGATTTAATATAATATATCGCCACTTAGTGCGTGTCCTGTATATATATTCAGCTAACAGGTCTCTCAAAGTTTCCTAAAGTATATGTTCCTTCCAACGTATCTGGTCTTTAATAATGTTCTCAGAATGTAAAAAATATTCTGAAATGTTGGCTAAGGTACTACTTTTCAGAATGTTCAGATAAATCAGAATGTTCTAATCACCTTCGTATAATGAAGAAAAAAAACGCTGTTTAACTGTCATTTTAAAGGGATAGTTCATCCAAAAATGAAAATTCTGTCATTAGTTTCTCACCCTCAGGCCGGTGATGACTTTACATTTTTGGGTAAACTATCACCTATAATGGTTCTACTAACGGGGAAATTGTTAACAAAACAACAGTTCTTAGTATGTATTGTGTAGTGGATAAAGGTTGAAAGATATAGTTACATTTGAACAATAAACAAACCTCCCCCCATACATAAAGTTGTTGAGAGTAGTGCTATTCTGAGCATACTACTATTACTGCATCTACCAGATTAAGATATATTAATTCTATAGTATGTCGGAAGTAGTATGCAAGTATACTTTTGCAAATTTAGTCACTCAATTAGACTGAGGATGTTTTAATAACTAAATTAATTTTAATGACTGCAGATCCTCTTATTTTCAAAAGATCAGTGTTGTGTCTCATTAGGCTGCACTAAATATGATTATTCATTTTTATTAGAGGATAAAGATCCGCTGAAACAAAGATAAAAATGGTGCAAAAACAGGCATATGGCATGTTTTTTTTATTTAAAAGTTTTTAAATGTTACTTGTTTCGTAATGTTTAGAACGTTTCCATAATGTTTGCAAAATGATGAAACGGAATGTTTTAAATATTTCTTAAAACTGGACGTTTAGATTACATTCAGAAATAATGTTTTCATAACAAGATGGGTATGTTTTTAAAATGTTCATTAGAATTTTTTTTTAATTGCAAATAAAGCTGTATACATATATATTCAACTATATAGAGTTCACTGTGTGATAATATAGTAAGGCTGTAGGGATTGTGTGTGTGTGTGTGGTGTGTGTGTGTGAGAGAGTGAGTGAGTGTGTGAGTGTGTGAGTGAGTGTGTGTGAGTGAGTGTGTGAGTGAGTGAGTGAGATTGAGGAATGGTGTGTGGTGATGTGTGTTGAGAGCAGTGAGTGCGTGGTGAGTGGGTGTGGTGTGAGTGAGTGTGTTTTGTGATGAGTGAGTGAGTGAGGTGAGGATGTGTGTGGAGTGTGTGAGACCTGGATGGAGTGAGTGAAGTGAGGGGAGGAGTGTTAGTGGTGGGTGTGAGTGTGTGAGAGGGAGGACGTGAGTGGAGGTGTGTGTGTGTGTGTGTGTGTGAGAGTGAGTGAGTGAGTGAGGTGTGAAGTGTTGAGTGAGTGTGTTGAGTGAGTGTGGGTGAGTGAGTGAAGTGAGAGTGTGGAGGTGTGTGTGTGTGTGAGTGTGTGTGATGATGAGGGAGTGAAGTGATTGAGGTGTGTGTTGTGAGTGAGTGTGATGGGTGAGTGACGTGAGTGAGTGAGTAGTGTGTGAGAGATGGTGGAAAGAGTGTGTGAGGGAGTGAGTGAGTGAGTGAGTGTGTGTGTGTTGGGTGAGGTGTGTGAGAGTGAGGTGAGTGAGTGAGTACGTGAGTGTTGGGTGTGTGTGTGAGAGAGGAGGAGGAGTGAGTGTCGTGTGGTGTTGAGTGGTGAGTGAGGGTGAGTGTGTGTGTGTGTTTGAGTGTGAGTGAGTGAGTGTGTGTGGGCGTGTGTGGGAGATGAGAGGAGGGTGTGTGTGTGTGTGTGTGAGAGATGAGTGTTGTGGGTGTGGGTGTGTGTGAGAGAGTGAGTGAGAGTGAGTGTGTGTGTGTGTGTGTGTGCGTATTGTGTGTGTGTGTGTGTGCATGTGGGTGTGTGTGTGTGTGTGTGTGGGGTAAGGTGAGTGACGTGGTGAAGTGTGTGTGTGTGTGTGTTGATCGTGAGCGAGTGTGTGTGAGTGTGTGAGAAGTGAGTGAGTGAGTGTGGTGGTGTGTGGTTGAAGTGAGGTGTGCGGGTGAGAGGAGTTGATGAGTGAGTGAGTGTGTTGTGCGGTGGGTGATGTGTGAGTGAGGGAGTGAGTGAGTGAGTGGTGGGTGTGTGTGAGAGAGGTGAGTGTGTGAGTGTTGTGTGTGTGTGTGTGAGAGAGAGAGTGAGTGTGTGTTTGTGTGTGTGTGTGTGTTTGTTTGTGGTGTGTGTGTGTGTGTGTGAGAGAGGGAGTGAGTGAGTGAGTGAGTGTGTGTGTGAGTGGGTGTGTGTGTGTGTGTGAGTAAATTGAGTGTGTGTGTAGTGTGTGGAGTGAGTGAAGTGAGTGTTGTGTTGGTGTGTGCTGTGAGTGAGTGAGTGTGTGAGGGTGGGTGTGTGTGTGTTGGAGTGAGTATGTGGGAGTGGTGTGTGAGTGATGTGTGTGAGAGGTGAGAAGTGAGGAGTGAGTGAGTGGTGTGGAGTGAGGTGTGAGATGTGAGTGAGTGAGTGTGTGTGTGGTGAGTGAGTGAGTGTGTGGTGAGTTGTAGAGATTGAGTGAGTGAGTGAGTGAGTGAGTGAGTGTGTGTGTGTGTGTGTGGTGTGTGAGAGAGAAAGTGTGTGTGAGATTGAGAGTGAGTGTGTGTGTGTGTGTGAGTGAGTGTGTGTGAGTGTGTGAGAGGAGGAGTGAGTGAGTGAGTGAGTGTGTGTGTGGGAGGGAGTGTGTGTGAGAGAGAGAGAGAGTGAGGACTATGAGGGGGTGCTTCGTGGGTGTGTGTGAGTGTGTTGTGTGAGTTGGATGCGTGAGGACGACAGGGAGTGACTCATTGTGGTGAGCGGTGTGAGTGTGGTGGAGTGAGTGTGGGGAGTGTTGTTGAGGTGAGTGAGGTGAGTGAGTGATTCTCGCTTCGTTAGGCTGTGAGTGGAGTGCAGTGTGCGTGAGTGAAGGATTGGACGTGGGAGTGAGTGTGTGCGTGTGTGTGTGTGTGTGTGTGAGTGAGCTGGTGTACTGTGATTGTGAGTGTGTGAGTGTCTTTTCCCTGTGCCGTGTTTGTTTACGGAGTGTGTTGGACGTGCTCTGTGGAGTGATGTGAGTGATTTGAGTGGGGGTGTGATTAGTGAGTGTGTGTGAGGTTGTGAGAGGGAGTGAGTTACGTGTACTGTGAGTGAGTGTGTGTGTGGTTGTGTGTGTGTGTCTGTGTGTGTGTAAGAGAGAGAATGCGTGTGTGTGTGTGTGTGAGAGTGCAAGTGCAGTGGTGTTGCTTTCTCGGAGTGGTTTGTTGGGTTGTGTGTGTGTGTTGAGGAGAGTGAGTGATTTTGTGAGTGTGTGTGTTGGGAGTGTGGAGAGCGGTGTGCGGTGTGACGTGCGAGGTGGAGTGTGTGTGTTGTGTGTATGTTGTGTGTGTGTGTGTGTTTTTGAGTGGGATGTGGGGAGGTTAGCTGATGTGATTGCGGAGTGTGTGCGTGAGTGGTGGGACCTGTGTGCTGCTTGTTGTGTGTTGAGAGAGAGCCCCGGAGTTGTGACGTGAGTGGTGTGTGAGTGGTGTGGTGCGTGGTGCTGTGTGTTGTGGTACTGAGGATCCCTTTGTGAGTGAGTGTGTGTGTGTGAGTGTGTGTGTGTGTGTGGGCCTTGTGCTTGAGTGAGTGCCTCGCTGATAGAGAGTCGACGTGACGTGACGGAGTGTTTCCGGGTGTTGTGGAGTGTGTTGCGTGCGTGTGTGTGTGAGTTATACCTGTCTTGTTGCCTATGTAAATTTAGCTACTAATAACACAATCATGTTTTAACAGATATTTATGGGCCGACTCATCTTATGAAGGAAAAGTACCTTTTTAATTTTATTACAGACGATGGCAAAAGGACTCACCCAATGTCACTGACGAGAAAGAATCACGATCCTGACAGACTAATAGTACATTTACAACGTATCGATCACCAAAGCTATGAGGATGTATTAACTGGATTCTCTTGCCCCACAAATGCTTAGATCTAATTCGTATAAGTGTTATATAAGAAGCACTGGGTTGCAAATCCTCGTCCCACACGTACAGCAGGAGCTGAGCTTCACCCGTGTCCCGCTTAAATCACTCCTGGACTCCATCTTCAGGAGGTCAGAGGTCATCCGAGAGGTGGGCTGATGTATCTTCTGTCCTCCAGCAGGAAAACACTCAATGCTGCTCAAAACACAGAGAAATATTTTGTGCAACTCAACAAAAGTGTGGTGCAAATGAGACTGCATAAATAGAGATTAAATATCACTTACCCAACCGTTTCACTGATATGAACATCAATTTTCAGTGTTTGTAGCTACTTTCTTCCTAATGAAACTGAGAGTTTGAATATGATTATTCAATTATGCTTTGCTAATCTGCCAAGAAAACAAGTCGGCTAATGCCGTTTTAATGCATGCTGATGCTGATAAAATGCTTTCAAATTTCAGTCATGTGACACGCAGTTCGATTCCTCCATCCAAACCTTTTCCCACAATGGATTACATTCATGTACTGCTTGTTTCTCTCTAAAGAGTCACATTTCTTGGCTGCAGCGTTTCCCTTTTGGCCCAGATCTGCTGATGGGGCCGATTCTCTGGGTTATGTGCTCAGCGTTTGGGACGGAGTCCAAAAAAACACTCCCCGTGCCTGCTGCGCTTGATCAAGAATTCATGCATGGAGTCGAGTTTGAGTCCACAACGCAATGCTGTGCGGCTCAGAGGAAGCGGATGCAGTTTAAAGGAGCGTTTCAGACCAAAATGCAATAAAGATTCATCATTTAATCACCCTTGCGTCGTTCCAAATCCATTTGACTTATTTTTTACTTCTGTGAAACATAATTAAAGAATATTATGGTTGCTCTTGTCCATGTAATGAAAGTCGAAGGAGCTTTTAAATGCCATTTTGGGTGAACTAATGATTTCATTTCAACAGAGCTGCACTGAGACACTAAAACAAACCTTTTCCATGTGCTAGATCAGGGGTTTTGAATCTGGGGTGGTCCAGTGCAAAAGTTTTAGAAAAACAGTCAAACACATTAATTATTAATTTAAAAATTAAAATATACTTGTGATTAATAACAACATTTGAGTAAAATAAATAAAAACTAGAATAAAAAAATTCTGATCAGCAAATAAATAAACACATACATAAAAATAGAACAAGAAATGCTAAAATAAATAACTAAACACGAGATTAAATAAAGGTAAATAAGCAAAATACCATTAATAAATAATCATAGATTAAATAAATAACAATAGATAAAATCACAATAAATATCTACATGAACATATCAAAATAGAATAAAATGGCAAATAAATGGGGTAATACAATACATTAAAATAGGATAAATTAATACAACTTTTAATAAAGTAAGCCAATAATGTAAGTCAATAATACATGAATAAATCATTATTAAAATGAAGAAAATAGAATATAAAACAAGCAATACATATAATCATAAAAAACATTTCAAATCAATCACTAGAATAAACTAAATACAAATAAGTCACCTTTTATTAAAACAACTTGGCTACAATTACCAAAAGCAAAAAAATACATACATAAAATGTGACTAAAAATTAAATACTAAAAAAAAGCAAATAAATCAATTACAGGGAAAAAACCACATAATAATTACTTATAAGAAATAATCATATAATAATAATAATAATATATATCATAGTATATAAGGCCATGGAAGTCTTATTTGGGTCTCTAAACATTGAAAACCCATCCGCTCATCTAAAAGACTCTTCAGGGTCGTGGATCGTTCTGTTGTGACTGTAATTTCTCAAGTGTCGGACCTCAGCGAGCACAGAAGCACAGTGTGGCCGCCTCCGGGGTCTGGTCCGGGTTTGTGCCCAGCGTGCGCCAGCGGCCTCTCGCTGGACGTGGCTCTCGGCCATCGGCGGCTAGAGAATCCCACCATTCAGCGGCCTGCTGCCATCTGGCCCTAATGACCATTTACTATCAGAGAGAAAACCTCGGCGACCGATGCACGAGCTACTAATGATATTACGCTGTTCGCTCGCTATTAACACGGGGGTTCAGTGAGATACGCTTCAGAGGAATCCGATTGGCTGCAGGTTTGACTGACAGCACTAAGCCCCGCCCCATTCAACTCAAAGACAGAATTTCTTACCTGAAAGTTCTTACTTTAAAAGAGCAGCAGAAAGGCATTTGAAATCGACTTTCCACTTGGTAATGATCAAGAGCCTGTTTACAGACGCTTGGCAGAGGCAAGAGTGTAAAACACGGTAAATGATCTTCTTTGTTGATATCGTAACCGGAAAATGCTGGATGCAATGTTCACCATAAAATTGAAATAAGGCAAATGGAAAAATAAATGCTACATAATAAATTAAAAAATACCCAAACAAATTAATAAATAATTATTAACAAACAACACATAAAAACATTTTAATATATATTTTTTAATATAAATATTTTACTATAAAATGAATGAATTTGAATGAAATTTGCATGAAAATAAATGAATTTTGGTAGTTATGGTCAGGACTGATGATCCATGTCAGAGAAAGCAAAAAATACACAAATAAACAAGCAAACAAACAAAATTAATGATATATCATATTTTTATGACCGTTTTTTTGACCTGGACATTTTTGTCCTCAGATTAACTTTTTTTAAATTCATGTACAAGGGTTAAAGTTATATATTAAAGAAAATATAGGTCTAAGCAGTGAACACACACACACACACACTGTGAACAAACACCCAGAGCAGTGGGCAGCCGCCGGATCATTTGGGGGTCCGGTTCCTTGCTTAATGCACCTCATCGTGGTATAATGACAGGTATTGAAGGTGGGAGAGAGCGCTGTACATTCACTCCCCCCACCTACAATTCCTGCCAGACCTGAGACTCGAACTCGCAACCTTTGGGTTACGAGTCTGACTCTCTAACCATTAGGCCACGACTTCCCCATGCAACGGGCCTCTGCTGTTTTTCCAACAGATGAGGCCACAAAAAAGTGATCCATTGTACACATGTCCGTGAAAGTCTCCCAGTTTGTCTCGAAACATCGACAACCACCTTGAAATATTTTTTCCGCGTAATAAACAGTAAGTGTGTGCTATCTTATCAGCTCCCGCCGTCCGTGCTGAAGTTATCTTCCGTCTGCAGCTGCTGTTGAAGAGAAACAGTGCGCTGGTCGTTTATTTATTTATTTCTCGGCCTGTTAACGATTTTAGCCACGCAACTGCTCATTAGCACGCGTCTCAAGGACGGTGTGATATTCTCCTGACTTTCCCTGCAGCACGCTTGATAAAAATGGACATTTTTCTATCTCTGGAAAAGCAGTCGAACGGAGGGAGAGACTATTAAGGCTCCTGGGTTTTCTCTGTGTGGGGATTTGCCGTGTCGCCGCTGTCGAGACCCGGACGGCAAAGGAATTCCAATTTACAAGCTTCCCTCCGTCCTGAAAACACGACAGCTGACACGGTACATTCCCAGCATGCCCCAGGAGCAATGGTGCGGAGGCCTACAGATTTCGAGGAGCACTTCCGATTCCTGTCACGCTTGTCCGGAGTTTGAGTCTCTCCGGACTGTGATCTCGTAGACACCAGACGCCTCACTGAGACGACTTCCATTTACCACCGACGGTGCCCCTGCGGATCTCACGAGCCTCATCGTCTAGTTGAAGTAGACAGATCTGATTGTGGACCACTCTGGGATGAGCAGCTAAATTTGCAGCTGAATATACATCTCAGTGTGATATCAATATTGACCATGTTTACTGCACATCATAGTTCCGCTTAAGGTCTAATATTTTTAAGTAAAAAAAAAAGAAAAGAAAAAAAATAATCATTTAAAAATAATTTAAAAATATTAAATAAAACTCAAAGCCAGATTATTCATTCATCCATCAAAAACGTTTGCATGCACATCATAGTCCAATTAAGGTCTAGATTCTGAATTTCTGAATCTCACGCATAAAAAAAGAGAGGGAAAAAAAGAAAAATAATCAAATTCAAGCCAGATTATCATTCATTCATTCAATCAAAAACATGTATCGCGAATCGTTATTCAGATCTGGACTTCGGAGGGCGTATCGCGATCGTTATTCAGATCTGGACTTCGGAGGGCGTATCGCGATCGTTATTCAGATCTGGACTTCGGAGGGCGTATCGCGATCGTTATTCAGATCTGGACTTCGGAGGGCGTATCGCGATCGTTATTCAGATCTGGACTTCGGAGGGCGTATCGCGATCGTTATTCAGATCTGGACTTCGGAGGGCGTATCGCGATCGTTATTCAGATCTGGACTTCGGAGGGCGTATCGCGATCGTTATTCAGATCTGGACTTCGGAGGGCGTATCGCGATCGTTATTCAGATCTGGACTTCGGAGGGCGTATCGCGATCGTTATTCAGATCTGGACTTCGGAGGGCGTATCGCGATCGTTATTCAGATCTGGACTTCGGAGGGCGTATCGCGATCGTTATTCAGATCTGGACTTCGGAGGGCGTATCGCGATCGTTATTCAGATCTGGACTTCGGAGGGCGTATCGCGAATCGTTATTCAGATCTGGACTTCGGAGGGCGTATCGCGAATCGTTATTCAGATCTGGACTTCGGAGGGCGTATCGCGAATCGTTATTCAGATCTGGACTTCGGAGGGCGTATCGCGAATCATTTTATTTAGATCGGGACTTCAAATCGCGTATCGCAAATCATTTGATTCAGATCTGGACTTCGGCGCTATCCGCTCGTTATTCAGATCTTGCTTTTTTTTTAGTGTTTCGAATGGCGTATCGCGAATCGTTATTCAGATCTGGACTTCGGAGGGCGTATCGCGATCGTTATTCAGATCTGGACTTCGGAGGGCGTATCGCGAATCGTTATTCAGATCTGGACTTCGGAGGGCGTATCGCGAATCGTTATTCAGATCTGGACTTCGGAGGGCGTATCGCGAATCGTTATTCAGATCTGGACTTCGGAGGGCGTATCGCGAAGCGTTATCAAATCTGGACTTCGGAGGGCGTATAGTGACTCGGTATTACAAGATTGGGACTTCGGAGGGTATCGCGAATCGTTATCCCGATCTGGACTTCGATGGCGTATCGCTAAACGTTATTCAGATCTATCTGGACTTCCGGAGCGCGTATCCGAATCCGTTATTCAGATCTGGACTTCGTATGGCGTATCGTGAATCGTTATTCAGATCTGGACTTCGGAGGGCGTATCGCGAATCATTTTATTTAGATTGGAACTTTGGAGAGGTTTTGCGACTCTTGATTCGGATCGAAACTTCGAAACGTGTATTGTGATTTTTTAAAATTTAGATTGGGACTTCGGAGCGCGAATTGCAAATCATTTGAATTTAATAGGAACTTTGTATCTTTTTTCGATTATTTTTTTTTATATTAAACATTACCAAACGAGTTTTAAACCAAAACACTGACCAAAGAAAGAAAGTATACATAAAGTTTTTTGCAAGGTTAATAAGAAAAATAAATAAATTAACACCTTAAGAGGCACACATAAGACGAATATACAGTTTTCTTTATACATCTGTAGATCAATTTTGAATAAAGAAAAGAGCGATTTAGAGTCAGTCATTTTTTATGTAGGCCTACATTAAGGCCAGCAGAAAACACAAATTAATTCAAAGTTATATTTTCCAACATTTAGCCTATTAGTTTATCCTTTCATTCTGAAAAGCATGTACATGTGGTCATTAAAATGTATCTTTGTGTGCAATTTCACACATATCAAATTATTTAATCTCTTTGTTGATAAACACTCAACAGTTTTCAGCCGTTATGCAATTACGCCTCAAATTCATATAATATTACTGTCTGACTCATGTATACATTAGAAACAACTGCTTTAATCATTGTAAACTATGCGTGAACTGTTCCTGACAGAGACTGTTACTTACACTATTCAGCTGTAGGTTACCAGGGGTTCATTTTTGTGTCATTTTCTCCTCTAACTTGCTTTGCTAATACAGTACTGCATGTCTGTCTGTGCCCTGCAAAGAAATCAATAGCTAATTTCTCTCCATGATCACAGATATTGAAAGTTAGAGGCGGACTTATAGTCGGATGGTGAGGAACAGATTTGCCAGCATCAAATGCCACAACAACAGTCAAGCGTGCTCCAGATTCCCTCACCAGTGTATTGTGTTGTGTGGAGATTAAAAGCCGTGCAACTACAGCAAGAAAATTTCAGGTTTACAACTACTGTACAGAAAAGATTGAGAATAATCATGTCAAAGCACAGTGCTTTGAAAAGGCAGTCGACAAACTTCAAAAGCAATAAAATAGGATCTATTATGAACCGAAATGGCTGTAAAGAAACTTTTACACTTCTCTCCGCAGGAACAAACACTGAAAGTGGTCACACGTGAAACGGTAACATGTCACATGCAGATTTCTGAAAGCTTCAATATATCACCTTCAGTGAAAAATGCTTTTATAGCTAACCCTTGTGTTTTGACCCGTAATGGTGCCTAATCGCGGTTTACCCAATTGCCACTTTCTGCAGAACCGGATCGACATCTGGATGAAGGATGGCCTTCGGGGTTGCTTGGCAACCAGGTCACACTGGAACACAACTACCGGCGACTAACACCACTTCGGAAGCATCTCGATACGAGAAGAACCATTTCCACCGATAACATGCAACCGCTGAAATAACATGGTACCTGCGTGTCAGAAGAAGGTCTTTATTGATAACAGGGTTTGACGCAAATATATCTGATATTTACCGTCCAAACATTTTAAGAGGGGCTCACCTGCTCATCAGAAAAACACACAGCACCAACATGAACAGATGAAATGAAGATGGGAAAACAACACACTGCGGTGAAGATTTCAAAATCACACACGTATAAAAGACAAAGGAATCCGTTTTGCTTTGGCTGAACCTAAAAAACGAAATGCACTATTTTTTACTGAAAATACTGAAAAGTGGTAACACGTGCATATACTATAATTCTACTTCTCGAGATAAATCCGATTTTCCAATACATGCATGTGAACGTATTTGGTTGCACAGCAGTTTGGTGTCTAAATAACTGATAAATAGCTCAACGGATAATGATTTGACACGATCTTTAGTAACTGCATATCAGGTGGGTAGTAACGAATTATGTGTATTCATGGCGTACATAATCAACTGCCAAACAAATTCAAGTATTGCATGGAATTAGATTACATTTTAAAATACTTGTAATCAGACAGTTACTTTTGCCGCAATAGCAATAAATTGTTCAGAATTGATTGATTCTTCCTTATTATTATTTTCAGTTTTCCTTTCTAAAATATCCTACCACTTTAAAATCGAAGTCTTCCCGTTAGACCTTTTCACCACAAAAGCGGATTTGGACCCACGCCTGAAGTTACAGAATTTTTGAATGTTCAAGTACTTGAAGTTAGGTTAACGGTCAACATGACATCCAGGTAAGT
This sequence comes from Sinocyclocheilus anophthalmus, assembly GCA_018155175.1. Classification (NCBI taxonomy): domain Eukaryota; kingdom Metazoa; phylum Chordata; class Actinopteri; order Cypriniformes; family Cyprinidae; genus Sinocyclocheilus; species Sinocyclocheilus anophthalmus. The sequence goes on along the minus strand of JADLZN010006859.1, from coordinate 68,975 downwards.
TTTTAGTAAGTGTTTTATTTTAATTGTTGTTATTTTAATTTTACATTTTAATTTTCTTCTCTTTGAATTTAAGTATTAGCTTTCACTAAACCCCCACAACCCCATTTAAGTTCCCACAAGCCCACGGTTTGGGGAAACCTTGATGTTGTTATTTAATGTAATGTTTAATGCACTTCATGCTGTTAATAACAACAAATGGATTATATTTGCTTTCTCTTTGTATTTTCATTTCAATATGGTACACGAATATCCTATTTAAGTCAATGTGATAAACAAGTTAGATCAAAAGTAATGTAATTTGGAATCAGTAACAGACTACAATTTGTAAATAATCTACCCAGCACTGCCTTCAAAGTTTTTTAATGAAGGCACAGATTTAGGTGTTCATTACAAGTATTTTCATGACCATCATGCCATGCGTTCACTGTGAGGACAACATTTCATCCATGTAGGCACAAGAGTATCTACATAAAAAAAGAGATAGAAAAGTCAAACATCCAGCAGCAAAGACCAATGTCCTTGAAAATGTGGAAAAAGTTCCGAAAGTTGGTGCGCAGTGCAAGATCGCTTGATATAAAAATACAAATTTCAAGGTAGAGTCTGTGACAGTTTTCCGAGGACTTTGAACGCCAAGTCTGTTGGACATCAAACAACACTGAGGATCTCAGAAAGCCGATTTGACCTTTGGTTACGGTCATGGGGTCAGTTTTTTGACATCAGCTGTGTCCTCATGGGCGTTGTTGTCAACGGCTACACTGGGTTGGGTCTCCTGGGTTTCGTTCGAACACGGCGACATGGAGTTGTTTGACGACCCGAAATGATGAGTGTCCACCAGAAGCAGCATGGGTGTCCCGCTCCTCTTCAAGGCCTCGCTCATGGTGATGTGCACTTCCTCCGGCGTGACTCCCAGATCAGACGGCGACTTGCGCTTGATGCGCTCGTAGCTCTTGTCTTGATTCTCAGGGAACGTCTCGCTGTCTTGGAAGCGTCCGAACAGCCAAATGAAGAACCCGCAGAGCACGAAGGCCGCCAGACTCGGGATGAACGCCAGGCATTTGACATCCAGACTGGCGCCCACGTAGCGGCTGTGAAGGAACATGTCTCTCTGGACGTACGTCTGGTTGGTGTGCGGGTCGATGTTGGTGGAGCGCCACTCCCAGGTCAGTGTGCTGCGGTTGAAGTCGCGCAGCGTTTCTGGATCCTCCACAGTGTAGATCTTCTCTCCTGGACCTACGTATTGACCGTATTCATAGGGCTTGTAGAAGATCTGGTTCTTCCACATGTTGAGGTCCAGGATGAGGACCAGGAAGATGATTCCGTAATTAAACCATTTCCCTGAGATAGGGAGAAAAAAGGGGAAGATTAGTGTGTTTGGAATTTATCCCAGTGTATTTCAGACATACTCAAAACTCTTTAGCAACTCTGTATAGCAACATCCTGGCAACTACCCAAAACACCACAGCAACTGCATAGCAATGTACTGGCAACCCACAACACCAAAGCAACTGCATAGCAACACCCTGGCAACTACCCAAAACACCACAGATCGTTCTATAGCAATGTACTGGCAAACCCAACACAAAGCACTGCAATAGCACACCGGCAACTACCCAAAACAAAACCACAGCACTGATAGCACACAATGCAACCCCAAAACCACCACAGCAAGCATGGACAAGCCCCTGGAACTACCAAAACACCACAGCAACTGCATAGCAACAGACCATCAACCACTCAAATCACCCCAGCAATCGCATAGCAACACACCATCAACCATTCAGATCACCACAGCAACTGCATAGCAACACACTGGCAACCCAAAACACCACAGCAACTGCATAGCAACGTCCTGGCAACTACCCAAAACACCACAGCATCGGTATAGCAATGTACTGGCAACCCACAACACCAAAGCAACTGCATAGCAACACCATAGCAACCACCAAAACACCTTAGCAACTGCAGCAACACAATGGCAACCCAAACACACAGCACTGCATGGCAGCTCCCTGGCAACTTCCCAAAACACCACAAAAAACTGGCATAGCAATGTTGGCACTACCCAACACACCACATTAGCAGCTGCATAGCAACACCCTGGCAACAACCCAAAACACCAGAGCAACTGCATAGCGACGTCCTGGCAACTCAAAACACCACAGCAACTGCATAGCAACACCCTGGCAACTACCCAAAACACCACAGCAACTGCATAACAATGTACTGGCAACCCACAACACCACAGCAACTGCATAGCAACACACTGGCAACCCAAAACATTACAGCAACTGCATAGCACAACCTTGGCAAACTACCAAAACACGCTAGAAACTGCCTAGCAAGTCCGGCATTAATCAGAAGGACAAACAATGCATAGCAACAACATGGCCAATACCAAGAACACCATAGCAACTGCATGGAAACACATGGCAACTAACTCAAAACACCACTAAGCAACTGCATAGCAACATCCTGGCAACTACCCAAAACACCCTAGCAACTAATAACAACATGCTGGCATTTATTCAAAACACCTTAACAACTCCATAGCAACGTTTTGGTAACAAATGTCCATAGCAACACTTTAACTCCTAGGCCTACATAACATTCTGGCAAACTAAAAAACAAAACCTCGAAACGCATTGCAACGCCTGGAAACTACACAAACACCCTAACTTACAAACATCTGGCAACTAAAAAAAACCCTAGAAAACTGCAGGCATGCCCTGAACTACACAAACCCCTAACTTACCACATCTGGCACCCCAAAATACACCCGGAAACTGCATTGCAATGCCCTGGCAACAACACAAAACACCCTAAATTACAACATCCTGGCAACTACACAAAACACCCTAGAAACTGCATTGCAACGCCCTGGCAACTACACAAAACACCCTAAATTACAACATCCTGGCAACTACACAAAACACCCTAAATTACAACATCCTGGCAATTACTCAAAACACCTTAACAACTGCATAGCAATATACTCAAAACCGTTTAACAACTCTATACAGGAACATCCTGGCAACTACCCAAAACACCCTAGCAACTGCATAGCAACACCCTGGCAACAACCCAAAACACCAGAGCAACTGCATAGTGACGTCCTGGCAACTCAAAACACCACAGCAACTGCATAGCAGCACCCTGGCAACCACCCAGGACACCTTAACAACTAAAATACCATGTGCTGCCATTAATCAAAACACCGTAAACTGCATATGTAGCAACATCCTTGTAACAAATGTACATAGCAACACCTTAACAGCTACATAACATTCTAGCAACTACCCAAAACACCCTAGCAACTATATAACAACATACCCAAAACACTTTAACAACTCTATATAGCAACATCCTGGCAACAATCAAACACACCCTAGCAACTGCATAGCAATGCCCTGGCAACAACACAGAACACCTTAAATTACAACATCCTGGCAACTACACAAAACACCCTAGAAACGGCATTTGCAACGCCCTGGGAACTACACAACACACCGTAAGTTACAACATCCTGGCAATTACTCAAAGCACCTTAACAACTGCATAGACAAATACAAAACCTCTATACAGAAATCCTTTTTGGCAATAACCAAAAACCTAGCAAATGCAGTGAGCACACCCTGGACAACAACCAAAACACCCACACACTGCACGCAACACCTGGCAAGTGGAAAATACCAACACAACCTTAGCAACTGCATAGCAACAACCTGGCAAACAACCCAAAACACCTTAGCAACTGCATAGCAACAACCTGGCAACCACCCAAAACACCTTAGCAACTGCACAGCAACCATTTCCCTGATGTAGAAAAAAGGAAAATAGGAGATCAGCATGTTGGGAATTGATCCCAGAGTGTCTGCGAGTCAGACGGCTGCTTGAGAAAGTGAAATAATTGAGTTGGGAGTCACTTTCTAATGGTTTTTGTTGTTAACGCACTCATGCGGGGTTACTCTCAAACGCTAAATCACCAAGCCAAACAATAAGGTTAAAGACTTTTATGAACGGTTGAGCAGGAAGGCCATTTCCCAAGACTCCAGGGAGCGATCATCTACTCCCAAGACGGCCATCAAGAGCCTCGCTACAGTGAGCAAAACACAGCGAGATGGAAAACGAGAAACCGAAGCGGTTCGCTCGCACACTTCCGTCAGATTTACTGACTCCATTATATAAACGCACGTTTACAGATGAGCAAATACTAATTAGTATGCATTACCAACACTGCCTTCAAACACATCATTATAAAGAGATGTATCTAACGAGCTAATATTCTGACAGCGTGTCCCTTTGGGAAAGGAATTAATTCATCCGTCCTGTCCCAAACGACAGTTTAGAGCACTATACTGCTTGCTTCACCGGCATAATTGTGCTCACGGTGTATTTGCTGTCGTGCCCTACTTAAAGCACAAGTGTGTGTATTTACCCGTGATGTGGATGTGGTACTCATCCTTAAAGATGCGCTTGCAGACGGGCAGTTTGATCTTCAGCTGCGTGGTGGAAAGACCCGGGAGGTTCATGTCCAGATCGCCCATGAAGTGAGGAAACTCCCAGTCCTGGAAGAGGAAGATCCAATAAACATGTGCAAGTGAACACACAATGAATGAATAAACCCTTCAGGAGGTACAGTAGGACATCAAACCTCACAGAGCTACTGTATGCGCACACTTCAGAGGGTGGGATGAAGTATGTCTGAAGCAGGGTTGGGCAAAGATACATCAAAATGTAGGCTATTTTACAATAAAATACCAAATACCATAATTTGAAGTGTATCAAAATAAACTGCAAAATACAGCAGCCACACCATGTATCAAAATAAACTACTGCATTTTAACAATACTAAAAAATACTTTTACAAGGGAGCATGAAATTTCTACGCAAACAATGTTTGATATAGCAACAGCTTTTCTCTGCTCGAGTCATGCAATGAATCTGACATATGCAACCAGTTAACAGATCAAATATTCACATATCCCTTGGATCCCAGATGAAGGTAGTTTTAAAGTAACCAAAATTTTTAATGTTAACGAGCTTGCGAATGACTCATAATTGTAGTCTAATTTAGTGATGGTGTTTGGAACGGAAGGGCTACTTGAATCAGCAGCAGGACTAATTCCAAGCATTCAAAGGAAGACAACGATGGTCCACGTATTCATAGAAAACTAGTTTAATAATCATAAATTATAATAATATAATTTGTGTCAGCCAGTCATTCACGCAATGCTATGCAAAATCATGATCCTACTAAACAGCTACTTCAATTAGGGTACAATAATCAGAAATAAAATATTTATTTATCAATCACTAGACACCTATAATGAAGTTGAAAACAAACATTTTAGCATTTCGACTATTATTAAATGATCAATATGTTTTGATTTTAAATGCAGTCAGAAAGTAGCAACAGAACTTGTCAAGGAGTATTAACCCAACTCCAACCACTGAATCTATCAAGTGCCAAAGACGTATAGAGGACACATACACATTAATAGTGCAGTAACAAGTCTGGGCAAACTACGAAATATGTATTTGAAATAATGATCATACAATAACTGCAATCCCTGGTCTAAAGGGCAAACATGTGTGGAACGAATACATAAATAAGCTACTGTACAGGAAATACAACAGATTTTTGTGCATTGTAACATTGTTTTGTGCAACTGCATAGTAACACATAAAATAACTATAATTAGCAAATAACTAGGTCCAGGCATCTAAACAAAACACCCTAGCAACTGCATAGCAACTGAATCAAAATACTTCATCAGCTCTGTATAGCAACATCCTGACAACTACCCAAAACACCTTAACAACTGTTTGTGTGCATGTGTGAAGGTGTGTGATTGCATGTATGTGCATGTATGCACATTTGTGCATTTGTTTGTGAGTTTGAGCATGTGTTTGTTTGTTTTAGTGAGTGTTTGTCCATGTGTGTGTCTGTGCTTGTGTTTGTTTGTGTGTGCATTCGTTTTGTGATGTTGTTTGTTTGTTGTGTGTGTGTGAGTTCTGTTTTGAGCTGTTTGGCATGTGGTGTGTTAGGGTAACGTGGGTGCGTGTGTTGATGAGTGTGTTATGCAGTGTTTGTGAGTGTTTAGCATTGTGTTCGTGAGTGTGTACAGCAATGTGGTTTGTGAGTGTGTTTATGCATGTGTTTGTGAGTGTTTATGCATGTGTTTGTGAGTGTGTTTACGCATGTGTTTGTGAGTGTTTATGCATGTGTTTGTGAGTGTGTGTACGCAGGTGTTTGCTGAGTGCTTTATGAGTGTTTGCTGTTGTGAGGTTTATGCATGTGTTTGTGCGTGTTTATGCATGTGATGAGTGTGTTTATGCATGGGGTGGTTGAGTGGTTTATGCATGTGTTGGTGGGTGTTTACGCATTGTTTGGAGTGTTTTATGCGGTGTTTGTGAGGTTTACTGCTGTGTTTGTGTGTGTGTGTGCGTGTGTTTGTGAGTGTGTTTATGCATGTGTTTGTGTGTGTTTATGCATGTGTTTGTGTGTGTTTATGCATGTGTTTGTGAGTGTTTATGCATGTGTTTGTGAGTGTTTGTGTTTGTGAGTGTGTTTACGCATGTGTTTGTGAGTGTTTATGCCTGTGGTTTGGAGTGTTGTATGCAGTGATTGAGTGTGTGTGTGTGCGTGTGTTTGTGAGTGTGTTTATGCATGTGTTTGTGAGTGTGTTTATGCATGTGTTTGTGTGTGTTTATGCATGTGTTTGTGAGTGTGTTTATGCATGTGATTGAGTGTGTTTATGCATGTGTTTGTGAGTGTTTACGCATGTGTTTGTGAGTGTTTACGCATGTGTTTGTGAGTGTTTACGCATGTGTTTGTGAGTGTTTACGCATGTGTTTGTGAGTGTTTACGCATGTGTTTGTGAGTGTTTACGCATGTGTTTGTGAGTGTTTACGCATGTGTTTGTGAGTGTTTACGCATGTGTTTGTGAGTGTTTACGCATGTGTTTGTGAGTGTTTACGCATGTGTTTGTGAGTGTTTACGCATGTGTTTGTGAGTGTTTACGCATGTGTTTGTGAGTGTTTACGCATGTGTTTGTGAGTGTTTACGCATGTGTTTGTGAGTGTTTATGCATGTGATTGAGTGTGTTTATGCATGTGTTTGTGAGTGTTTATGCATGTGTTTGTGAGTGTGTTTACGCATGTGTTTGTGAGTGTTTACGCATGTGTTTGTGAGTGTTTATGCATGTGTTTGTGAGTGTTTACGCATGTGTTTGTGAGTGTTTACGCATGTGTTTGTGAGTGTTTACGCATGTGTTTGTGAGTGTTTACGCATGTGTTTGTGAGTGTTTATGCATGTGTTTGTGAGTGTTTACGCATGTGTTTGTGAGTGTGTTTGTGTTTGTGAGTGTTTATGCATGTGTGTGAGTGTTGTGTTGGTGAGTGTGTACGCATGTGTTGGAGTGTTTAAGCATGTTGTTTGTGAGTGTTTAGCATGTTTGTGAGTGTTTGTGTTTGTGTTTGTGAGTGTGTTTACGCATGTGTTTGTGAGTGTTTATGCATGTGATGGAGTGTGTTTACGCATGTGTTTGTCAGTGTGATTGTGTTTGTGCGTGTGTGTGTGTTTGTTTTCTGTGTGCGTTCAGAAGTCTGGCTCATTTCTGATGGTCTCTGTTGTTCTTTTCTCGCTGACATTTCTAAGAGAGCAGAAATGGAATTGTTGAAGCAGCGTCGAACGTTGCGGCCGAGGATCCCAGCGTCACCGAACATCAGCCCGAAGCGGCGTCTGATCCGGCCGTTCTCCTCTCGACAACAGTCAGAGTGAAATCAATAAAACTTTGATAATGTATAAAAGGAGCTGAGACAGATGCCGCGGCCTGCAGCTCCAGGACAAACGCAGAAACAAACCAAATTAAGCAGCAGAAATATAGAATAATGTAGTTTCTTGGCAATTAAGCTTCGTGTTTACAAAACAGAGAGTCTTTGATTTCTGTGTGACTTGGTGGAGAGTTAACGAGGATCCGCGTAATTACAGTGCTGCTCATCGTTTCGCCTCATTGACGTCCACGATAACTGTGTTCCACAAAATAAAGCTTAAATTACGTGGCATGAAACCAATGAAAGAGGTTGAAATGAAAGGGCTTGTAAATTCCGCTGGCTCGCGGCCGTTCTGGGTCTCTGAGTTAATTAGGCACTGAATAAAATATCAGGCACGTCATAGAGATTAACCATCACATGGAGTGAACGCGGACAAAAGTGAGGTGAAATATCTAGCATGTGGAGATGAGGAGATGAAGCGACTGAGAGACGCAGATACAGACACGTAACGATAACGGACTGAGACTGAGGGAATACTTACAATCAGACAGTGAATGTCAACATATTTGAGCCAACACAGGTAAGTGATTGAGACACTGTAATCAGACACAGACAGACTGTGATTTCAGCAAGGCTTCTGATTGGTCGAGAGAAGCTGGAGGAAAAATAAAACAATGACAGACGTGATGGATGATAAAGGCAAGGTCAACAAAAAAATATTACAAATAAAATAAAAAAACGTTCAAATAAACGGATAAATAAAATGATACGAGCTGAGATCGTTCAAAAATAGATGAAAATAAATCAATGTAATAGCAAAATACCTACTTCAGAACTTGCAACTTCAGAAAACACTTGCAAATAATAAAAGCACCAGCAAATCAAGAAACCATCTTCATCAGCTTGACAGCAGGTGCTGCAAATGCTCACAACACAACCAAATACAGAATTTTATTTGCAGTACGTTTCTTTATTTGGTTGATAAAAATACTGAATGTGATCTATAGCAGTTGAAAATAAAAGTAAAAAAAGAAAGGAGGAAAGTCAAGACCTCTGGGGAAAAATACATTTACGTTAAAAGAAAACTAATAAATAAAGCAATGTGAGATGCGATTGTTAAAAAAAATTAAACACTGAAATCTGAAGTAAATAAAGAAACAAAGTGACGTGGAAAAAGTAAAGGTGAAAACCTCAGAACGAACATCCATCTGAAGAGAAGAAAATGTGAACATTTTAAAATGAAAACAATAACCTTTACTTTTTATCTCCTAAACGGATTAAAGGTCCCATATTGTACACCTTTCTGGAGTTTTATTTTAGGTTTTGATGTCCTTAAGAATATATTTAAGATTTAAAGGGAAATGAAGAAGCTCTGGCCAGAATAAGACATCAGATGAACCTGCGATTGTGTGTGAGTGTGTGTGTGTCTGTGTGTGTGTGTGTGTGTGTGTGTGTGTGAGTGTGTGAGTCTCTCTGTGTGGGTGTGTTGTGGTGTGTGTGAGTGTGTGTGACGTGAGTATGTGTGTGTGTGGTGTGTGTGTGTGTGTGTGTGTGTGTGTGTGCGTGTGTGTGTGTGTGTGTGTGTGTGTGTGTGTGTGAGTGTGTGTGTGTGTGCGAGAGTGTGTGTGTTTGTGTGTGAGTGAGTGTGTGTGAGTGAGAATGTCTGTGTGTGTGTGAGTGTGACGTGGAGTGTGTGTGTGTGTGTGGAGTTGATGTGAGAGTGTGTGTGTGGAGGTTGGTGTGTGTGTGTTTGTTTGTGTGTGAGAGAGTGTGTGTGTTTGTGTGTGAGTGCGTGTGTGTGTGAGAGAGAAAGAGAGAATGTGTGTGTGTGTGTGAGTGAGTGAGTGTGTGTGTGTGTGTGTGTGTGAGTGTGTGTGTGTTTTTGTGTGTGTGTGTGTGTGTGTGTTTGAGAGTGTGTGTGTGTGTGTGTGAGTGTGTGTGTGAGAGTGTTGTGTGGTCGTGTGTGCATGGGTGTGTGCGTTGTGAGTGAGGGTTATTACAGGACGAACAGTCAGAGAGCTTGAGCTCGTATTGCCTATTCATGAGGACCAGTGACACACTCATTGTGATTGCTGGCCTGCACGGCGATGTGGAGGACATTTAATACAGATCAGTCAAAGAGCTTACACACTCACTCACTCACTGTCACACACACAGACACACTCACTCACACACACACACACACAGACACACAAACACACAAACACACACACAAACACCACACACCAACTCACTCCCTCACACCACACACAGGGGACACACACCAAACACCAACACAGCCCCTCATCACAACACACACGAACACACACCACTACTCACAAAAACACATTCCAATGAAGGAGCGTCTCAGGAGGGCTGGTGGTACATGCATGATGAGAGGCAGGATGAGGAGGTCAAAGACCAGGATGAAGGAGGCCAGGAACGCTCTGGAGACCTCGTCGCTCGGCAAGAAGCCGCGGTTCAGGTTATCCCACCTGATCCAGTCCGTACTGATGACCAGAACCACCACAGAGGTCAGAGAGAACAGCACCGTCCTGACAAACACACACAGCAGCACTCACTCACTACCAGCTCAGAGAGACCTGATCAACGAGTCTGAGAGTCTCTTCTGCTCACCAGTGCTGCATTTATTTGAGCAAAAATACAGTTAAAAATTACAAACCATTATACAAATTTCAATAGTAATCTTTTCTTAGTGAATATGTGGTCAACCTGTAATGTATTCTGTGATGAGCAGTGTATTTCGGCATCTTCCTCCCAGTCTCAGTGTCCACATGATCTTCCGAAATCAGATAATTGCTGACTGCTGCCAAAGAAACATTTTGAGGTTATCAACGTTGTGAAACAGTCGTGTGGCAAAATTTTGTTGAAAGCGTCTGATGCATTTTATTTTTCAGGATTCACAGATGAAAGAAAGTTGAAAAGAAACAGCGTGTATTTGAATAGAAATCGTTTGTAACAATACACATGAGTGTTCTGTCACTCTCATCAATTTAATGTGTTCTTAATTTCTTTAAAAAAAATCTTACACCAAACTTTTGAATGGTAGTCTGTCATGATCTCCACAAAAATATGAAACAGCACAACAGTTTTTAAACGGTTTTTTTTTAAAATATAAGATATAGATTAAACAAAGTTAAAACAACACTTGTACATAATAAGTATGATTTAAACTAATAAAAATACATGAGTGAGATGGGGTGTGGTAAAAGTAAAAAAAAAAAAACAAAAAAAAAATACAAACACAATTACCAATAATATTAAAACTCACCCACCAAAAATTTAATAAATAAAGTGGAGTTGTGACGTTCTCGAGAAGTAAAGTAATATAAAAGGTAAAATAAAATAAATACAATATAAAAAGCACTGAAAAATCAGATCAATCCCTCCAGAAAATAATAAAAAAATAAAAAGATAAACTAATCCATAAAATGATTTGAGGGAGATGTCGGAATTTAAATTAATTAAATGAAAATTAAATAATAACTGTCTTTTAAATAAAATCCAACAAAACGCCTTACTTAACATATAAAATAAAAAAAAATAATCCAATGGTAGATGTGGCAGCTTGAAAAAAAATACAATAAAAAATAAAAAAAGAATATATTGAAAACAAGAAGTAGCGGTGCAACTAAAAATGTTGTGAAAAAAAAAAAAAAAAATAAAGAAGAAAAAGAAAGAAAGAAAGAAAGTCAACATCTCTGGGAAAAAAAATTATGAATAAATAAAATGCATTTAAGTAAATCTAATAAATAAAATGACGTGACTGTTAAAAAGTCAATAAAATAAAATAAAAATCCAAAGCAAAAAATGCATGAATTCAAATGATTTACAAGCAAAACAAAAACAAATAAGAACAGGAATAAATTACATTTGAAAACATATTCAAATACGAAAAACAGTTATTTTAAATTGTGATAATATTTCACAGTTATACTGCTTTTACTGTATTTCTGATCAAATAAAAACAGCCGGAGCAGAAGCGATTCTGTCAAAAGCATTAACAACGGTGATTACTGCAGACTCTGACTGGCAGTGTCAGTCGTCTGTCCTTCGTCAGCGCACGATCTCTGGAGCCGCTGGCAGAGCGCGCATTCATAAAGGATTCACTGAATAATACAGACCCCAGATCAGCTCTTCACGTCACTGTGAGCTCGTTCTTCAGACACCGAAGAGTCAGAGCTGATCCGGAGTCAGTGCTTCTTCACACGCAGCTTAAAACTGCAACGCTGACACACTGCCAAAATGAGCTTTTAATTCTAACGCTTCTATACTGCTAATCTGTCGGAGCAGTGAAACTAAATACACTCGCATTAAATATAAAAAGTTTGTTTTCTTTTTTAAATAAATAGTTATTTCGTAATCATCATTCATCAGTGGATGCTCTTCTAAAGAAATACATTTTTGTTTACAGTTACATTTACATCACATACTGTAAATTAACTAAATCAAATGAAGTCGCGTGAAATATTAGAAATTGCATAATAATTATTAAAACACATTTAATATCCATTTTTGAAAACTCTTTCATATAAACAAAGTGCATTGCCTTTACCACTGAATGAGTTGGGAGTTGACAAATCTAAACATTATACTAAAAATTAATTAATATAAATTATGTTTATATTTATAGATCATGGTCCTATTCAAATTTGATCATAATAAAGACCTTTAATACAGTTAACATAACTAACATATATTAATACGTATATTACTACACTTTACTGAGTGTGAATTATTGTTTGGTTTCCTGCTCTTCACTTGCAGATTTTTTTTTTTGTAATTAAGAGTCTTTGTTGTCCTGTTTTTTTTCATTTAAAAACATAAAATTGATTTGTTACAGTTTTAAAATGGCAATCAACAATCAAATGTTATAAAAAATATATATTAAATATGCATTTAAAATGAGTCATATAAAAATGCGGACAGTCATATTCCACTAAATTCATTGGATTTGACTAATTAAAGATTGATAGAATACAATATGTAAAAATAACCTTTAAGGTCTTACTGCGCTGGGAGATTTTTCCACGTGTTTTTAATTCATTATCGTCACAATAAATTCTCAATCCAGTTTATTTTTTAAAAAACTTCTTTAATATATTACTAATTTCAAACTGCGGCCCTTGTGATGATTCTCAGTGCAATGTTTCTTAAATAAATTCCATTCATTTACAACGTATACTAATATTTCAATATAAAAATGCATATAAATATTAAAATGCTGGAATATGCATTTTTTTAAATAATGCATTATTAAAAATTGCAATATTCATTTACCACAAAAATTTGAATGATTCATCAGTGCAATGTTTTTGTAAAGAAAATGAATTTTCATTTACAGTTAAAATTACAACTTGTAAATTAAATCATTTTAATTATTAAAAATGCATATTAAAATAGTTAATATGCATTTTTTAAATAATGCATATTACAAATTGCAATATCATTTACCACAAAAATATATGGCAAATTAAACATTACATTAATAATAAAACAAAAATCATACTATTATTAAGCATATAGGACGGCCATAACGACTTTTTTTGAGTGAGTATTTTTGTCTTGTTTTAGCTCTTAACATCTCTTCTAAAGTACATTCATCTTGTTTCATGGATTTATATATATTATAATACGGAAGAAATGCAAATATAGTGAGAATGAACGCAGTAAGCTTTAGTAAAGGCTGTGACGTGCATCGGGGTCAGAGGTCGTGTTGTCCAGTGTGTTTTCAGGGTCAAAGTGCGTGTTCGGTCACGTACAAACGCAGCGGCGCTGATCGATTTTCTGCTGCGTGCTGATAATGGAAACAAGCATTAAAATAACATTATTGCCTCACACACAGATTAAGGATATTTAACTCATAATGACAGCAAACACACACTCAGATCTCCTTCCTAACGTAAGAGAATCATCTTCACACTGACCAGAGGCTTTACAAGCACACACTATTCATCAAATCCTCCTTTTATGAGCAGGGCTGCTGTCTTGGGTGCATAAACCTGCATTGAACTTGCTTTAATCATATTATTTATCTTTATTTATCATATATCTTAATCATGTGCTTATTGTGAAAGATTCATCGGTGCACGTGTTTCGAAAGGAAACAAATGTTTTTGTTCACAGTTCGAATTAAACACTGTAAATAATACTGTAAATAATTAACAAACTGCATATTAAAATAATTCGAATTATTAAAATTCACAAGGAATTGCAGTAATTATAAAGACAAAATATTCATTACATAATCAGAAAATATTAGATTAATTATGTACGTATTAACAAATAATTAAAAACTGAAATGATCAGATTAAAAAATATTTAAAATAATGCATTAGTAATAATTATTATAATAAAAAATAAAATAATATTTTTATTTTGTGACTACACGAAAACGCAAAAAAATGGCATGTAATGAGTTGGCATTTTCTATTTTAATTAAACGTATTTATGATAGATATTTCTTTCTTTGTTAATCATTTAATTCTTTCTTTTTAATTGTCGTTACGTGATGATTGCGGGCCGTTTTCTAAGAAAAAAATTTTTGCTTACACCAAAACTACATCTGTAAATTAACTCTAATTATTATAAATTGCATATTAAATATAAGCTATATTTAATATAAACTTTACAAATAATAATAATGCATGAGCTAAAAATTGCAATAGCCATTTCCCACTAAGGGCCAGATTTACATTAACGAATTTAAAGAAATTAAAGAACACAGACGCGATTAACATCTCATTTGCATATCGACCAACGCAAGAAGCAGAGCCGATGCGACTTACGACGCAGGTGCAAAATAGTTTAAGACGTGCTTTTCTGGGTGTTAAATAATAGCGCAAATACTATCATTTGACGAGCGTGATTGTTAGTAAATCACATTGCGTGATTTATTTGAATACTCTCCTCCCATACATTACACGCCTACAAATGCAAATAAAGTCAGGCGCAAAAATAAGTGTCCACGCCTAATTCTTCACTAAATCCTGACAGTACTATTTTAACGCCAAATGTTAGTAAATCTTTTGATTGAGACGCATGAAACCTATTTTATTAATCACCGATTCCATACACGGCGTTTGTTCTTCCCTTCTGAGGCTGGAGCGGATAGAGCTTCAGTCTCGATTCTGATTGGTTGTTTCTGACGGGATCACATGATCATCTCACCAGAACAAAACAATGCGGTTGTGCCCCCGTCTCCACAAGTTTCTGGCGCTCCGGCCCCAGTCCGGATAATGAGTGTCCTGCAGCATCATGTCTGTTACCTTGGAAACAAACAAACAGACAAACAAACAAACAAACAAACAAACACTCCTTATTTGACTTTCACAGCGACTGAGCTCAGAGTCATAAAAGAGTCAAATCCGAATAAAGAAAAGCTATTCAATATCCACAATGTTTTCTATCTATATTGATAAAACAAAAAAGTGGTCATTTAACAAATAATTAAAATGTGAAAGTAGTGAAAATGGAAAATATAATATTAACAAAAAATCTAAAATTCTAAGTTTCTCAGTGACACTAAAGTAACACTGGACTGTCATAAATATTCTAAATATATTTATGTATGCATGCATGTTTCTTTCTCAACATTAATTATTAATAACATTGTGAATGATTCATCAGTGCACCTTATTCTAAAGAAAAATTGTTTTGTGTTTAGTTGAAATACACAATGTAAATCAAATCAAATCAGTGTTATTTTAGTGTCACTGAGACAGTGTTTTGTATTCATACTTTGAACTGGTTTTGGTTTTTATTTTTATATTTTCTGCATTTTAATTTTGCTTTGTGTATGTGTGTGTGTGTGTTTTTTTAAGTATAGTTTTTATTGCAGTTTTAGTTCATCTTGCTGATGCAAAATAATAATGTTTTTTTTTTTGGCATTTCACGTTCATGTCAAATGAATAACAATTTCATGCAAAATATTAAACTATATTTAATATATTAAATAGTCAATAGTCATTTACCACTAAACTGAGTTTAGTTTATGACAAATTAAACATTTTACTAATAATAACATAAAACATATCATGTTCCTTTACATTAATATAAATGTATAAACAAATAAATTCATAAAGATTGTAACATTTAAAATATGTATGACATCAAGGTCAAGGTATTTATTTGCATGATGGTTTGTCAAGTGCACTAGAGTTGTGCCCTATGGAGTGTGCACACTGCGCAGGGACCCGTCTAAGGTCACCCTGATGACGATCTGATCCTTCACAGGAGAAAGACTGAAAGCCGTGAGGAGGGAAGGAGAAAGTGAAATAAATCTGTGCAGATGAAGGACTGAATTAATGGCATGCAGAAGCCGTCTCGATTCAGCACTTTAACGCTCCTTCGCCCTTCCTCTCACTCTTCATCCCTTGCTTTTCTCCTCCTCTCCTCTCTTTTGTACATCCCTGCGGTATGAATACCAGATACCTAATTTCCGAACACACACACACACACACACACCACAACACACACACACACACACACACACAGAAGAGAACACACACACACACACAGAGAGGACACACACCACACAGAGGACAGATGACCACACACACGCACAGGGGAGGGGGAGACACACACACACACACACACACACACAGACAGCAGACACACCACCACACACACACCCACACACACCACACAGACAAGACACACACACACACAGAGATACACACAAACACACACCGGCACACAGACACACCACACACACACCCACCCCACACACACACACACAAACACAAAAACACACACACACACACACACACACACACCCCCGACACACACACACACACGCAATCGTACACACACACACCACACCCACACACCAGACAGAGACACACTAACAACACACACACACTCTCGCACTAGAGACACACACACACACACCACAAACACACAAACAGATACACACACACACACACAACACACACACTCACACACAACATACACACACACACACAACACACACACAAAACACACACAACACACACACACAAGCAAACAAACAAACACACACACACACATTCACAAACACACACACACACCCACACAGACAGAGACACACACACACACCCACACACACAGACACACACACACAGAGAGACAGACAAACACACACACACATACACAGAGAGACACACACACACACACCACACCAACTATACACACACACACACAGATATACACACACACACAGATACACACACAGAGACACACACACACACAAACACCGATACACCATCACACCCCACACACAGAGCCCACACAATACACAAACAGAGACCACACACACATTCAGATACACACACCCACCCACTCACACAAACCAGATACACACACAACACACAGCTACCACACCACACACTACACACACACACAAACATAGACATCCACACACATTGCAATTTATTACAGAGACACACCACACACAACCAGAACAACACACAACACACACACGCGATATCTGAAGTACAACCTGCGCTGGCGTGTCAGCCGGAAGCACACTTTGATGTCAGATTTTTTCTGTTTGCTGTGTGTCCTTCATGACTTGGGAAAACCGCTTTCAAGTCGACGAGCGCTGTATCCCACACGACTGTCAAATCTATAACGCTGTCAAAACAGACATGATGATACCTGAAGTACACAGTGTTCCATCATTTTGAGAGGCACCTGTCCAGTTTGACCGCCGCTCTTGTGGATCATCTATCTTTAAATAATTCCACTTTAATGAAGCATTAAAACCAACCAGGGATCAAAAGAAGCATTTGATTATGATAATTTATTATATTTTATATATATGATATTACTAAAAATGTATATATTACCGTACAAGTAGAAAACATTTACTAAATGTATATTCAACATAAAAAATTAAAAAAAATTTTTTTTTTTTTTTTTTTTTTTGATTATCTTATTATAATACATCAATACATTCAAATTATATATCCATATATATACACACACACACACCAACACATTCGTTAGAATGTATTATAATAATAATTATTATATTATAATAGGTAAACCAAAAAATAACTGTGATTGTGATATTTTAGAAATAAGATTGGATTTTACTACAAATAAAAAACTGGTTGTTCATTGAATGCTAATTTTTCCATGTAAGTGTTAATTGTTTAAGTTAATTTAATGTTTTATTGACTTTTTATTTTAAATAGCTATTTCAGAATGACTAAGTTTGGGATTTTAGATTTTTTTTTTTTAAAAATTTACTTTTACCACTATAAAAACAGGTAAAGTCACTATAAAAATGCAAATATTTAAACTTTTATTTTTAACCTTTTATTATTAACGTTTTTATTATTATATTTAAAAAAAAAATTTTTTATGATTTAATCAGTTATTAGCTTTTCACAAACTCAGGAAACCCTGGTCTAAATGTCTGTCTTTGTAAACTACTAAAAAGAATATCATATATATATATAAGGGCATCATTCAAAATTCATTATAAACAAATCATTTGCAAAATATGATCATTTTAAATTATGCGTATGTATACAAAACTATTACATGTAAAATGATTTGTGTATTTTAGAATAAAGCACAAACAGGCTGAAGCTGCTGCATCGTGACGCAGTGCGACATTAATCGCTTCCAGTGTGACTGAACATCATTTTAATCATATTTTTCAAGTATTATTAATTTCACTGGGTGTAAAACAGTTGCACCTGTAAGGAATATAGTGTTATTATTTCTGCGCTGGTATCTGGGGGCTTTGTTGGTTCAGGCGATCTCTAATGTCACATTCTCTCTGCGAGCGGCCGCCGAGTCAATTACCAACAAATAATTACAGAAACATTTGAGTGGCTCGTCAGACGCGGGGAAGGTTCGTCAAGGTCAACATTTCTCATGAAACCATTTCATGCTGCTTAAAAGTTGCCCAAGTCAACATAAATCAAAATCCAGCACATTTACTTTAATACAAGCTCTTGGTGTTATTTGGGAAGCATTCATCAGTGAACGGGATTCTAGATGAGTGATTCCCTTTTAAAATGCATAAAAGAACTAATTATACCAGGTAAACATAAAATACCAGTTTATTTATTTAATGTATAAAATAATGACAATATTTCATCTCTTAAAATAAGTGTTTTTTTACTTTTTTTGTTTTGTTTTAAATATTTAATTTGACATTTTTTTAAATTGAATGAATAAGCTTTTCCCAAACTCTGGAAACCCTGCTCTGAAGTCTTCGTAACTCTTTCATCAATCCACTTTTCGCTCTACAATCCAGTCCTGACGGATCAAATGAATGCTGAACGACTTTAAACAGGTTCTGGTTTGAGTCTCACCATCCACGCCGTCACAAAGTCTCCCATCCACGTTCCTACAGCAGCCATCTTCATGAAGCTCTCGTTCCTGATGCCCATGTACTCCGTCACCATGTGAGGCCTGTAGAGACAGATCACCGCCGATCAGCTCCAGCAAGCCAAAGAGATGAGTACCACTGAAATACCATGTTTTCCCATGTTAAAACTGTGTTTTTGGACATGTACCATTAAATGATCATGCTTTTGGACATATCACATGGTAACACCATGTTTGTCTTATAACTGCCCATTGTAATACCATGTTTTTTTGGACATGAAGCATTAAAATAGCATGTTTTTTGAACATGTACCATATTATTACCATGTTTTAAGACATTTCCAAATGGTAAAAATATGTTTTTCGAACATTTACCACAGTAATGATTGTTGAATATTTCTCACGTTTATACAATGTTTTTGGACATGTAAAATTTTATTAGCATGATTTTTTTTTTAAATAAACCCTTTAGGATACCACATTGTTTGAACATGCACCACAGTATTACCATGTTTGTTTGTTTTTTACATTTACCATGGTAATACCATGTTTTTAGACCATTTTTTTAACATGTATCATTGTATTGCCATGTTTTGGGAATATGTCCTGTGGTAATATCAAGTTTGTTTTGAACAATTACCATGGTAATACCATATTTTTAAACATTTTCTATTTTAATACCATGTTTTTGTACTTGTACCACTGATTTACCATGTTTTTTTAACATTTACCATGGTTTTACCATGCATTTTGGACATGTATCTTTGAAATACCATGTTTTTTTTAACATTTACCATGGTAATACCACATTTTTTAACATTTACCATGGTTTTACCATGCATTTTGGACATGTATCTTTGAAATACCATGTTTTTTAACCATGGAATTACCCTATTTTTCAACATTTACCACGGTAATTTCACATTTTTTGATAATTTACCATGTTTTTGGAAATGCACCAGTACTACCTCACTTTTATTTTGGGCATGTACCATTGAATTAGCATGTTTGTTGGACAGTTACCATGGTAAAACCATGTTTTTTCTGTTAAGAGACACTGATCTGGTCAGTCTGATGTTTTGTGTCACAGCTGATCATGAGGTGTAACTTCTTCAGCTGCATCTTCTCCAGAAGCTTTTATCTGACCTGACATCTTCAATCAGGACTCGCTAACATCATCAGCAACACTTCAGAGGCCTTTATAATACATTCAGGGAACGACTGGCTTCCAGAAAGCGATCCAACGCAAATAAAAACACAGCCAAGCGTTCACACATTGTGACAGCGAGGGAGTGTAATCTCCTTTACGCAGCTTTTATGCCGTCAGAAGTGTTTACAGGCCTTGAACAGGTACAAACTCGTTAATCTGCTTATGCACGTCGCTTTGTGGATTACAGACGACGGGAAACGCAGAACAAGGCCAATTTTGTTGCACACAAATGTCAGAAAGAGCGGATTGCCGCCACCCGGGTTCTTTGGTCTGGGTGTTAGGGATAATAACACCATTATCCTGTAAATGAGCTTTCATCCTCATTAGCACGTCCAATCAACACAAATCTGTAAACCAAACGAACGCTTGACCCACATGGCACGCGTGAGATTGAATCTATATTCCATTCGTTACGGCCCGTCGTTAGAGCGCATGTCCAGAGCGCGACTTATCACCTTCCCCCGCGCCGATAAAGCCGCTTTGATTAGAAGGAAGATTTATTGGTGCATTAAGTGGGTTTCAAACACCCCGCGGTTGTGTAAGGCAGCCAGCCGCTGGGAGTCGTTCACCAAGGGCATCGAGCTAATCGATAATACGGGAAGCATCCGATGCAGTCCAGCGCCTCAGACGCTCACGGCTGTGTTAGTATGTAACGCAGCGACCGGTGTAGGTCTTACAGTATTACACACAGAGCCAGAGTGAGCTCTCTCACACACACACACACACACACACACACACACACACACACACTCTCTGATTAGTGTCTCAGGTCTTCATTTATTCATCATGGCTGTAATTTTAATGCAGTACTGCTGGGTGACCAAACGAAGGGAAACTAAGTCACATCAGCAGCACAAATGACACACACATCACACCACGCTTTTTGGAAACATGCTATTTTTAACATCTACCATGGTATTACAATGTTTTTGGACATGCTGCATGGTCACGTCTTTTCCCATGGTTTCTCATGGTTATACCATGTTTTTACATTTACCGTGCTGTTGTGGACATGCACCACAGCATTACAATGTCTTTTGAACATACACCATGTGAACACCATTTCAAACATTTACCACGGTAATAGCATGTTTTTTTAATTTGATGGAATTTTTTTTATATTTACCATGATAATACCACAGTTTTGACATTTACTCTGGTATTACCATGTTTTTGAACATGTACCATGGTAAGATGTTTTTTTTTAAAGATTTCCCATGTCAATACCATGTTTTTAGACATATACCACTGAAATTCCATGTTTTTTTATATTTACCATGATAATACCACAGTTTTGAACATTTACTCAGGTATTACCATGTTTTTGAACATGTCCCATGGTAACATGTTTTTTTTTTTAAGATTTCATGTCAATACCATGTTTTTCAAATATTTACCATGGTAATATCAAGTTTTCTTAATAAATGCAATTTTTTATATTTACCACAATAATACCACAGTTTTAAACATTTACTCTGGTATTACCATGTTTTTGAACATGTCCCATGGTAACATGTTTTTTGAAGATTTCTCATGTCAATACCATGTTTTTGGACATATACCATTGAAATATAATGTTTTACAAATATTTACCATGGAAATACCATGTTTTTGAAAATGTTCCATGCAAATACCATGTATTTAGACATGCACAATAGTATTACAATGCTTTTTGGACATATATCATTGAAATTCCATGTTTTAAAAAATATTTACCATAGAAATACATTGTTTTTAAACATTTTCCATGCTAATGCCATGTTTTTGGACATGCACAATAGTATTACAATGTTTTTGGACATACACTTGAAATACCACATTATTCAAATATTTACCATGGTAATACCATGTTTCACAAACATTTACCATGTTAATACCATGTTTCACAAACATTTACCATGGTAATTCCATGTTTCACAAACATTTACCATGGTAATACCATGTTTCACAAACATTTACCATGGTAATTCCATGTTTCACAAACATTTACCATGGTAATTCCATGTTTCACAAACATTTACCATGGTAATACCATGTTTCACAAACATTTACCATGGTAATTCCATGTTTCACAAACATTTACCATGTTAATACCATGTTTCACAAACATTTGCCATGGTAATACCATGTTTCACAAACATTTACCATGTTAATACCATGTTTCACAAACATTTACCATGGTAATACCATGTTTCACAAACATTTACCATGATAACACCATGATTTTGGACATTACAATTTATTTATTTATTGTTTTTGGACATGTACCATTGAAATGCCTTTTCCCCCATGATAATACCATGTTTTTTGAACACAAAATGTATTTTTTTCCAGATTACTGTAAGCAGATTGATTATTAATTCTAACCACACATATATAAATAAGGAAGAGTTCAACAGCTTGCCTGTACACATGTGGTTTAACCGAACGATTCCCCAGAGTCTCTTCTGTTAATTATAGCTCTACAGCAGCCCAGTTCATGAAAAATGAAACGCACTGCCTAAAAAAAGAGGTCACATATGCTGCACGAGTTGATTTGAATCAACAAAACCAGCCGTCACTGACGGAAACGAGCGGCCCTGACGAGGGAGGAACATCAGGTGCACAGACCCTCGTTCCTGGAAGTCAGAGAGGCCCGTGACAGGATTACTGATGTGTCTGGATGTGCCGGTATTCCCGGGATGAGCGTGTCAGCCGTGAGAATTAATATGAATGATGGTCCCGAGCGACTGCTAATGAGTCCAGTCTCACAGAGAACAAAAGTCCAGTCGTGATTTGACGAATTCAAACTGCAGTGGCTGCTTAAATTCTCGATGTGCCTTTGGTGTGTTTTCAGGGCCGCAGACGGAATCGGTCGGATTCTGTGCAAACGGACACCGGCCGGCTCTCAGAGATGTTTGTGACATTCTCACCGGCTCCTGAGGCACAACTGAATTTTAATTCGACACGTCTCAGGAACCACAAATCTGAAATCCACCCTAAAACGCTTCCTTGAGCCTCACTGGCCCCTTACAGGACAGAATTACGATCAGGCCGAGTGATGGGCATCACATTCTCTACAAGAACCCATCTAGAACTCTTAAAGTCAGCATGAAATGTAAATTCACCCTATCTATACTTTCTAAACACGTTACTGA
The DNA here is from genome assembly GCA_018155175.1 of Sinocyclocheilus anophthalmus. NCBI lineage: Eukaryota > Metazoa > Chordata > Actinopteri > Cypriniformes > Cyprinidae > Sinocyclocheilus > Sinocyclocheilus anophthalmus. The sequence continues at coordinate 45,521 of JADLZN010006859.1, read as the reverse complement.
GCTCATTGTAAATTATTCACCAATGCATATATCTCATTTTTGTACTTTAACTCAAACCAGTTTTATTTTAGTATCATTGATATACTATTACAGTTTTTGTTAATATTTTGTATTAGATTCTATATTTCTTTTCTCACTTTAATTTTATAGTGATTTTGATGAGTTTTTATACAGTTTTTTATTTATTATTTACTTTAGTTTATACAGTTTTATTTATTTTAGAACATCAAGATATATGAAATGAAAATGAGAAATTTAATTTTAATTAGTTTTTGTATGTCTATTTTGCATATGTCTAGTTATATGTCTATATAGTATTCATTTATTTTATTGATTAGTTTTAGTTTATTGAGTTACTTTAGCATATCAAGATTAGGGCTGTCAAGCAATTAAATTTCTTTTATCTAATTACTTTCATGATGTGGCAATGAATTTATCTAATTAATCGCAAATTAATCACACAGCACTTTTAGCAGAGAAATTCCCCACAAAAGATGTTTGTCATGATTATTAGAAGAGAAAAGTATTGAAGAGACATCACAAAAAGTAGCTTTAGAAATACATATTTTAATTAAACAGCATAAATAATGATAATAAATTGATATTAAGTTAAATGGAGTGCTTGGGGGATTGGATGCGAATAGATATAGACGATGGATGGATGGATGGATGGATAGATTGATATAACGATGGATGGATGGATTGATGGTATGGATGATGTGGATTGGATGGATAGATAAGACGTGGATAATGGATGGATGGAGGGATAGATAGATAGATAGATAGATGGATGCATGGATGGATAGATAGATATAAACGATGGATGGATGGATGGATGGATGGATGGATGGATGGATAGAACGATAGTATGGTGGATGGATGGATGGATGGATGATAGAGAGATAGATATGGATGGTGGATGGAGATGGAGGGATGAGGATATGAGACGATGGATAGATGGTGGGTGGATGGATGGATGGATGGACAGAAGGATGGATATATGGATGGATGGATAGATATATAGATGGATAGATGGATGCTGGATGGATGGATAGAGAATAGAGACGTGGATAGAGGATGATGGATGGATGGATAGATAGATATAGACATGGATTGATGGATGGAGGAATGAGTGGATAATAGATGGATGATGGATGGATGATGGATGGATGGATAGATAGATATAGATGATGGATGGATGGATGGATGGATGGATGGATGGATTATAGATAGATGGATGGATGGATGGATCGAGAGAGAGAGAGAGGTGGATGGATGGATGGATGGATGGAGTGGATGGATGGATACTAGATATAGAGTATGGAGAGAATGGATTGGATGTATGGATAATAGTCTAGACGATGGATGATGATGGATGGGATGGATAGATTGATGATGGATAGATAGATACACGATTGATGGAGGATGGATGGAATGATAGATAATATAGACGAGGATATATGATTGATAGATGGATGGATTGATGATAGATATAGACGTGGATAATTGGATGGCTGGATTGATGGATAGATAGATATAGACTATGGATAGATGGATGGAATGGTAGATAGATTGGATGGATGGATGGATGGATAGATATAGACGATGGATAGATGGATGGCTGGATGGAGATAGATAGATATAGACGATTGAGGATGGATGGATTGATGGAGGTATAGATAGATATAGACGATGGAGTGGATGGATGGATGATGGATGGATGGATGATGGTTGATGGATGGATGGATGATGGATGGATAGACAGAATGATAGAATGATGGATGGATGGATGGATAGATAGATATAGACGATGGATAGATGGATGGATGGATGGATAGATAGATGATGGATGATGGATGGATGGATGATGGATGATGGAGGATGGATGATGGATGGATGATGGTTGATGGATGATGGATGGATGGATGGATAGATAGATATATGGATGTATAGATAGATGGATGGATAGATAGATATATAGATATATAGATGGATGGATGATAGATAGATGGATGGTTGGATGGATGGATGGATTGATTGTTGGATGGATGGATGGATGGATAGATATAGACGATGGATGGATGGATAGAGACAATGATGGATGGATGGATGATAGATATGACGCTGGATGGATGATGATGGATAGACGATGAGGATGGATGGATTAGACGATGGCTGGATGGATGGATTAACATGGAGGGATGATGGCTAGCGACGATGATGGAGGGATGGTTGATGATGGGGGTGGGATAGATAAGACATGGATGGATGGATGGATATAGACGATATGGAGGGATGGATGGATAGATGGATCGACGCATAGAGACAAGCTGGATTATGCTGGATGGATTGGTGGATGGATGGATGGATGGATAGAGGGATAGATGGATGGATGGATAGATAGACAGAAAGAGATAGATGGATGGATGGATGGATAGAACGATGGATGGATGGAAGATGATAGATGGATGATAGATGGATGGATGGACGATGGATGAATAGATGGATGGGTGGGTTGATGGATGATAGATGGATAGATGGATGAGGGATAGATAGATCTAGCCGCTGGATTGGCATGTTGGATGATGGATGGATGGATGTAAACTTTTCATTTTCTGGGAAATTAGTTTACTAACAGCACCTCTTCTAGAAAAATCTTCTTAGAATGCTTAAAAATAAATTACAATGGATTATATGGCTGGTACCATGTCTGACAGATTAATCCCACCTTGTTTTTCACACCATGTCAATTCCCCATAAATAGAATTCACAGCCCCACCTACATTATTATTAGTGCTGTCAAACAATTAATCGCAATTAATCGCATCCAAAATAAAAGTTTATATTTACATAATATATGTGTGTGTACTGTGTATATTTATCATGTATATATAAATACACACCCATGCATGTATATATTTAAAAACTTTGTTATGTTTACATATTAAATATATTTATTTATAATATAAAATACAACTTAATTAAAATGTTATACATGTCACTATTTTTCAAAATAAATATATACAGTACACATACATATATTATGCAAACAAAAACTTTTATTTTGAATGCGATTAATCGCGATTAATCGTTTGACAGCACTATTTATTATCATTATTGAATATCCTGTTCTACTCTGAAATGCATCACACTGCGACAGTCAGACAGGTTGCCAAGTTTCCGTAATGTGCATTTCCTGATTAAAACACAAACCCTAACAAGTACATCTGAAATGAACAAATGCAAATCAATAAATGTGTAAATGTCAGCGCTGTTATTTGCTCTCATTTAAACCAGTTTGCAGTTTTAAAGCGGAACTGCAGCAATGGAGAGAGCCAGAAACAGAATAAAGCAAGCTGATTATTAAGAGGAATTAGTAAATGTTCCTCACACACAAATGCAAATGTAAGTTATGCAGATTCTGCGGCTCTCCTGAGGGAAACGCATCCTGGACTAAAGGCAAGATTTGCCAAAGTTTTATAAGCGACAGCGAGTGTTAGATTAGACAGCTACTAGTGCAGAAACCACTTGATTTATGGCACCAGCAACTTGTAAAGCAGCACTTAACATGATGATCATGTTGAGCGATTAGTCTGGCTGCTGGTAACACACGCACACACACTCACATACACACACATACACACACACACACATACACACACACACACTTAAACGACGTGTCACTTCCTGATGTACGATCCGGCCTATATGTGCATCTGTTAATCCCAGGGGAGTTTCGCAGTTGTCATGGTAACACCGGAAGCGGCTCGTCTCCAGCTGGGTTGACCCGTGAGAGCTCACTAGCCCCGCCCACTTCAGCCGAGGCCCCACCCCCTGGCCTACATAGTCAACCGCTTTCGCCCTGAGGATTCCTCTGGTTCACGGCTTCAAATTTGATAAAAAACAAACAAACAAACAAAAAAAAATGACCCAGTTAAAAGGGCATTGTTTACCCTAAAATAAATTCTGTCATTTACTCACCCACTGAGTGCCACTTGAGAGTTTTTTGAACATACAGCATGGTATTATCATGTATCTGGACATTCACTGTAGTATTATCAAGTTTTTTGGACATGCACCATTGAAATACCATGTTTTTGTAAACATGTCTTTACCATGTTTTTGGACATGCACCATATTTGTGATGTTTTTATGGACATGTACCATTTAATTAGAATGTTTTTTGAGCATTTCCCATGTTCATACCATGTTTTTGAACATTCACCATAGTTTTATGATGTTTTTTAGACCTGTATCATTGAAATACCATGTTTTTAAAACATGTACCATGGAAATACCATATTTTTGGACGTGTATCAAAGTCCAAAATCTTTGGTCTTGTCCTGTGGTAATACCATGTTTCTGAACATTTACCATGGTAATACTATGTTTTTGGATATGTACCAAAGTAGTAAGCTGTTTGTAGAACATTTAACATTGTAATAGCATGTTTTTTTAACATTTACCATGTTTTTGCATATGCATGTTTTTTTTTTTTCTTTTTTTTTCTCTCTATATGTACCATTGGAAAAAACATATTTTTTAAATATGTACCATAGCATTACCATGTTTTATTTTAGACATATACCGTGGCATATGGATATGTAATTCATTCAGTACAGTGTTATATATTAATTATGCTTTGTTTAATCTGTTTAATAAAATCTGCCATAATTTTTGTTGAGAAACGACAAAACCTGTGAACTACTCCTTTAGATCAAATCACACATATTTATCAATATTAAATAACGTGTCATGTGTCATTCTGACATATTAATATAACTCAGATCTACATAGTCTAATAATTGTAAATGAAAAGCCGTTACCTAGACACTCATTTCTGATTTATCGTAACAATTATCTGGAAGCACGACTGATTTATTAGGTTTGGTCTGAAACACAGGATATTGATTCAAATGAAATCTAATGTTCTTCTGCTGGTGAAATAAAACAGATGAGCTCCATCCTGTCCTCTAACCTGCTCTTCATTTTGTGAAGGTCAAAGGTCGCGGTCATTGGATTCAGGAGCCCATGACCTTCAAATATCTGCCTCGAAATGAGATATTCTGTGCGCTGTGGGTCTATTGGGCAGATATTGATTATGTGGTGAGGTGTCAGCGCCGCCGGCTCACAAACATCACCTTCAGGACCTCAACATTTATCTAGGGAGCCAAACAGGATGCTTCAGTGTGTGTGCGCGCCGCATTTTCAATTACACGCGACCGCAGCTCTGTTACAGCCCAGTTAGTCCGTCTGCAAGTGGTGGATTGAAACAGAAACACATAAATATAGACAGATAAAATAGAGATTTACTTTTATACGCCACTGAAGACGTCCACCTTATCTTATTTTGCAATGCGGAAGTAAGAATTTTGGTTCATTAGGCACTGGAGGTAAAACTGGAGGAATAACAAAGTGAAGTAAAGGATAAATCTCTTTGCGCTACAAAATGGATAATAAATTAAAATAATATGATAATAAATACCAATTTGGGAAATAAACAACATAACAAACATATAATTTGTAATATCTGGTATATTATATATATATATATAGATATATATACACACACACAGTGCATACACACCATGGCCACATCTGCTCTTACATTACTGAATGTTTTGACAGTAAACTGGGATACTGTTGCTGCAATGCATTGTGGGACTCACTGTCTGAGCGTGTGCAGCTGTGTCGATCAGATGGGTGCAGCGCTGGCTCCTAATTGGCCGTGAGTAATGCGATCTGCATGCATGCTGCAGTCTTAATTAAATAACGCTGCTTAATTAGCGCATGATGTATGCCTGGAACTGACGCCTCGAGCACTGACGAGTTTAAGCGGCTGAACGCTGACTCCGCCCCCTCTCACAGCTCCGCCCACATCACAGCCCCACCCCCACATCACACAACACACACTGAGCTGAGGACGAAGATCATCATCATCATCATCATCATCATCTGTTTGTGCCTAGATGCAGTAATGATGGTATTTAAGAATGCCGTAAAATGATTTGATACAGTACGAACATGATTTCATAAAGAGCGATGATGTCATTTATAAAAATGCTGTTTCATTCACTACGAAATCTGTCAGACTATCAACGTTTTTATAACCTGCAGAGAGAGAATGTGAGTGTTTATTAGTTCCTTTTCAATCACATCACATGAGCGGAGCCGCCGGAGAGCTGTTCAGTGTGTGTGTGTGTGCGTGTGTGTGTGAAGGAGGATGACAGACTGGTTGTTAGGATTGTGTGAATGTGGGGTGTAGCGGGTGTCATGTGTGTGTCTTGTGTGTGTGTGTGATTTGGTGTGTGTGTCCAGGAATAAAGACATTCAATGAGAAGATGATAGGCAACAGGAGCTGAGAGAGATTTTCTTGTTTATGCATATATTCACACACCACACACACACACCCACACACACACAACATAAAGCAGGAAAATATAGATGCGTAATCAATCAGCTATATAATAAAGGTTTATGTAATTTAATAAAGATATGTATTTTATAGTATATAATTGTATAATGTTAATTTTTTTTTGCATACATAATATTTCATAGTTACATATATTTTTCATAAGCTTACACCCACCCACCCACCCACCATACACCGATATAGATAAAGAATAAATACTATTATAAAAATAAATTTGTTTCACAAGTATTGACAAAACCTTTACATATTCGTTACAGTTTATCTCATATTTCAACTCAAATGAAAAAGAAAATAAATTATATTTAGCACAAGTACAATCATTAAGACTCAGTCTCACCTCCAAATCTCATTACCATAATGTGAAAAAAGAAAAAGTAATGACAAACGTTACATTTAATTTATACTTTATTAATATAATAAAGCCGAAGAACAATTATATGCATGTGGAAGCATTTGTTGTACTGAACTGAATTTCTGCTGATTTGGGAGAGAAAAAAGAATGACTGACAGAATGATTTTCACTACAGTACTACAAAGATGAGAATATAAAAATAATGACAAAACAATGGGTCACAATGAAAACAAAAAAGTTACTAAGTTCCTTGTTCCTAAAATAGGCTTCATTGTCATTTTTTTATTATTTTGATTTGGGATGAAATATAACATTTCAACACGAACATAAACACATAAAAAACAACATCCAGAAACACAACAGGACAAACTGTATGTGTGTCAAAACAACATGTTACACTTTAAAAAATTCTGGGTTAAATATAACCCAGCGCTGGGTTAAAAAGGGACAACCCAACCGCTGTGTCAAAACAACCCAACAGCTGGGTCAAAACGCTGTGTCAAAACCACCCAACAGCTGGCAAAACGCTGGTTCAAAACAACCCAACCGCTTGGTCAAAACAACCCAACATCTGGGTCAAAACAACCCAACAGCTGGGTCAAAACGCTGGGTCAAAACAACCCAACCGCTTGGTCAAAACAGCCCAACAGCTGGGTCAAAACGCTGGTCAAAACTCTGGGGTCAAACAACCCAACCGCTGGATCCAAACAGCCCACCGCGGGGTCAGACAAACAACCCAACGCTGGGTCAAAACACCCAAACGCCCTGGGTCAAAACAACCCAACCGCTGGGTCAAAACAAACCAATCGCTGGGTCAAAACAACCCAAACGCTTGGTCAAAACAACCCAACCGCTTGGTCAAAACAGCACAACCGCTGGGTCAAAACAACCCAAAAGCAGGGTCAAAACAACCCAACCGCTTGGTCAGAACAACCCAACTGCTGGGTCAAAACAACCCAAACGCTGGGTCAAAACAACCCAACCGCTTGGTCAAAACAACCCAACAGCTGGGTCAAAACAACCCAACCGCTGGGTCAAAACAACCCAACAGCTGGGTCAAAACGCTGTGTCAAAACAGCTTGGTCAAAACAGCCCAACCGCTGGGTCAATACAGCCCAACCGCTGTTTCAAAACAGCCCAACAGCTGGGTCAAAACGCTGGGTCAAAATGCTGGGTCAAAACGCTGGGTCAAAACGCTGGGTCAAAACAACCCAACCACTGGGTCAAAACAACCCAACCGCTTGGTCAAAACAACCAACAGCTGTGTCCAACGGCTGGTCAAAACGCGTATCAAAACAACCCAACCGCTGGGTCAAAAACCCCACCGCGTTGTCAAAACAACCTAACGCTGGGTCAAACCGCTGGGTCAAAACGCTGGGTCAAAACGCTGGGTCAAAACGCTGGGTCAAAACAACCCAACCGCTGGGTCAAAACAACCCAACCGCTTGGTCAAAACAACCCAACAGCTGGGTCAAAACGCTGGGTCAAAATGCTGGGTCAAAACAGCCCAACCGCTGTCAAAACAACCCAAACGCTGGGTCAAAACAACCAACCGCTGGTTCAAAACAACCCAACAGCTTGGTCAAAACAACCCAATAGCTGGGTTTGTCCCTTTTTAACCCAGCATTTTTTAGAGTGTAATATTCACCACTGTTATTAAAAACAGAATTTCACTCATCCACGATCACAATAACCGTAGCAACTGCAGCAGTTACCATAAAGCACTGAAGGACAGATGCTGTACGTAAACGTCTCAAGACACTACAGATCGTTTTCTAGCATTAATCTGACGTTTATCCTGAGAGTAAATCAGAGAGCGACAGTGAGAACATAATGACACGAGCATCAGATCTACCAGCACTGTATGTGTGTCAGGCTCAACGAGAGGCAGCTCGCCTCTCCTCACAGGTGTAAACTATCATTTCTCCTGACAGAGCCGAAAACAGCAGACACACGCTGTCAGAGAGACACGAGCTCGTGTGCTGTACACCAGCGCCACCTATACACAAACATCATTAACCCTATGCTGTCGCACTCAATCTCCTCGTGTCTTCTGTCTCTGATTGATAGCTAAGAGGCAGTCAAAGCTCTTTTAGTGTAATTGTACAAACGTCCAGCTTCAGCTCGTGCTTCACATGTATTTTTGCTGTTAAATCTCTACTGATTTTTATCAAGTAATCGTCAGAATACCTGCAGTGATATCTCCAGATGAACACTTACTGCACTGAGCAGCTCAGCTTTTACTTGATTCTCCCATCAATCATGTTTTTAGATCTCAAATCTGGATCCTCAGGATCTTTTGAGGAGCGTTTGTTTCCAGAAGCTTTACTTTCACTGTTCCTCAGCGGAGGAATGATCTTCACAAGCCTCCAGAACATCTCACATCTTCTGAGGAGCCTTTATTTCTTCAGCTCTCAATAAGCATTGCATTGCATTATATGTTTGAATCATTTCAATCTCATCTTACTAAAACATATTATTGGAGACATAGAGTGATGACTGATATTTATATCATTTTAAGTAAGTATCTGCTATAATGTTATAAAGATCTCATTGATTTACATTACAAGCGTCAGAATTTAATCTGACTTTCTGAGCCTAAATATCATTATCTGCACCCACTGCTTTTTAATCAGTTTAGTCTCTTAATAAAACTGAGCTGTTTTTTTCTTCATATCAACCTAAATAGTTTAGAGATTTGCTGAACAATTTTTAGCTTAGCTTTAAAAATAAAATATTTTTTAAATGTAAAATAAAAATAAATGTATAAATAATAAATATACATAGATGCATACATATACATATACAAACAATATACACACATAATGTAAATCAATCAGGCTTTATAGGGTTAAAATGACGCCGAATTACAAAACTATTTAATTTGATATTTCATATTATATTGTGGCGAGTATCCCGAGGCCAGATTAGCGTCTCCCTGGAAACGCCGTTGCTCCACTGATCACCGACGCACAACACCTGTGTGAGTGGCGCACCTGGAGCTCGTTCCCGCTGGCCTTAAAAGCCAGGGGAAGAGACACCAGCGGGAGAGCACCCCAGGGCTCCAGGCGACATTAACGATTGTTCTCTTATTTCACAGACTCTGAAGGCACCCAGTGAGAGGGATCTGCACCACGGCACTTCTGCAGGGTACGAGCACCAGTGTGAGACGGGCACCGAGCACCAGTCATCAAGGGCACGTGTGATCAGTGTGTGGGCAAATAAATCACCCTCCGGGGCTCTTTCGACCAGTACTGAGTCTGTGTTCTCATTCACCCCACACATATGGTGGAGAATGCGGGCATAACAGGGTGAATTGAGACACAGACGGGTACCGCCAGGTGGCCTTAATGATATCTGTGCTTCTTCTAGGAGAAACCGCTCTCTTCCCCCGGACACATGGAGGAGGTCATCCGCCGCCTAACGGAGCTCTCGGTCCGCCAGCAGCAGTTCACAGAGTGACTGGCAGCCCAGCAGGAAAATACTGACGGGGTCGTGGAACAGATGTAGGCCAGTGTGGCGGGGCGCCTGCCCCTCCCGGAAGCGCCGGTCAGAGCGCACCAATACCTCGTCCGGTTGACCGAGAACGACGACGTCGAGACATACCTCCACACATTTGAGGTCATCGCGGCCTGGGAGGGGTGGGTCCAGGAAGAGTGGGGTCGCATCATCGCCCCCTTTCTCACCGGAGAAGCGCAGTGGGCCTATTATGCCCTGAGGGCACCCCAGAATGAAACGTATGACTAGCTCAAAGCCGAAATCCTAGCCCGGGTGGGCCTATCGCCCATGGGGCGGCGCAACAGTTCTATCAATGGACCTATGATGAACGGCAGCCAGTGAGCGCAAGCCGCGCAACTGGCCCGACTGACTCACCTGTGGCTTCTCGCGGGGTCTCCGACCCCGGATCAGGTGGCTGAGAAAGTACTCATTGACCGACTGCTACGGGCCCTGCCCCGCCTGCTGAGGCGCCCGGTCAGTATGCGAAACCCCCAGGAAGTCCACAGTCTGGTAGAGGCGGTCGAGCAGGCGGTGGCAACGAACGCCCGTGAGGCAGGGGAGAGAGCGGGCCTGGCGCCCCGCAGGGTGATGGAGCGGCGTCCGCTCGAAGGTGCACCACGACCAGGCAGCAGACCGGCGGTCCCCGACTTTACGGATGAGCCAATGCCCACGGAACCCCCATCTCCGACGGCCCGGGCATGGATGGCGGGTGTTTCCTGCACCAGGACGGACGTCCCCCGGGCCCCAGCAGGATGGTAAAACTGGAATGGAAACCCGTACAGGCCTTCTTGGATTCCGGCAGTTCAGTCACCCTCGTGCAACTGTCACTGGTACGACCCCGGCCCGAGCAGAAATCCCTGTTGCCGCTGACGTGTGTGCACGGAGACACCCGCTGGGTAGCGGCCCGGACGGTGCGGATCTCGGCGGAGCCCGGGACCTGGGCCATCGTGGTGGGCATTGTGCCGGATCTCCCTGTGTCTCTGCTCCTGGGACGGGACTGGCCGTGGTTCCAGAAGCTCCTCCTCGGACCCAGGACGCCACGCCGTACCACCCGGACCGGGCCACGGCGACCCCGTCAGGGACCTCCCAGCCCCAGGCCGGTCTACCTAGCGACAGACAGCGAGAGGGAGGGTGAGTGTCAGCCTCCTAAACTGCCATCTGTCTACCTTGATGTGTTTTCACAGGTCACGACCGGGGGCTCGTTCGGAAGGGAACAACGCGAGGACGACCGCCTACGGAACTGCTGGGACCAAGTGCGCCGCATCGACGAGGTAGACAGGCTCCCGGGGCCTCACCCCCTCCCTCACTTTGTGATACGTAATGGTCTGCTGTACTGTGTCGCCCACAGGCGGGGGGAGGACAAATTCCTCCTGGTAGTGCCTACCACCCAGACGGAGACTGTCATTGAGCTGGCACACAGCCCCCAATGCGGGACCCTAGGAGCCGACATACCTGTCCGCGCATCCGGGACCGTTTTCAACTGGCCCTACCTAGAGGCCGAGGTGAAGCTGTTCTGTCCGTAGCTGTCCCACCTGCCAGCAGACGTCTCCGTGCCGTCCTCCCCCCCAGCCCGCTCATTCCACTACCGGTCATCGATGTGCCCTTCGAGCGGATCGGGATGGATCTGGTGGGACCGCTGCCGAAGTCTGCCCGGGGACATGAGCACATCCTGGTCATCCTGGACTATGCCACCCGGTACCCGGAAGCCATTCCACTGCGAGCGGCCAACGCCAAGAACATTGCCCGCGAATTGTTTCTGCTGGCCAGCTGCGTCGGGATCCCAAAGGAAGTCCTGACTGACCAGGGTACCCCCTTCGTGTCCCGGGTCATGGCGGACCTCTGTCGACTCCTCAAAGTATAACATCTGAGGACGTCAGTCTACCACCCGCAAACGGATGGTCTGGTGGAGCGGTTCAACCAGATGCTCAAATGGATGCTGAAGCTGGTGGTGGCCGAGGATGGGCGTGACTGGGACCTCATGATCCCGTACGTGCTCTTTGGCGTCAGAGAGGTACCGCAGGCCTCCACAGGCTTCACCCCCTTCGAACAGCTTTTTGGGAGACAGCCCAGGGGCCTTCTAGACGTGGCTCTGGAAGCCTGGGAGAACCAGCCCGCCCTCCTTCATGGCCTCGTCGAGCACGTGCGGGAGATGAGAGAACGGATTGACTGGGTCATGCCGCTGGTGAAGGAACATCTGGTGACCGCCCAGCGCGCCCAGCAACGGCTGTACGAACGGCCCGCCCAGGCCCGGGAGTTCCAGCTGGGCGATCGAGTGGTGGTACTGGTCCCGAAAGCTGGGTGCAAGTTTCTGGCGACCTGGCAGGGTCCCTGCACCGTAGTGGAACGGATGGGACCGGTGACGTACCGGGTGTGGCAACCGGGCCGCCGACGGACGGAGAAAATCTACCACGTCAACTTGCTCAAAAAGTTGGTTCCGCGGCCCGAGCAACTGGCTGCGCTAGCCCATACCGGGCCCCCAGTAGTGGACATGGAACCGCAGCTGTCGGCGACACAGAAGACGGAGCTCGAGGCCCTGGTCAGTCAGTTCCGGGATGTGTTCAGTGAGACCCCAGGTAGAACCACGGTCATCGAGCACGAGGTCCGCACACCACCCGGAGTCGTAGTCCGGCAGCGGCCCTACCAGATACCGGAAGCTCGCCGGCCGGCTATAGAGGAGGAAGTAAAGAAGATGCTCCAACTCTTAACATCGCGAGCCCTCCGTAGCCCGGGGCCACCCCACGTGTCGGGTTCCAAAGCCGGACACACCCTCCGTTTCTGTACGACTTCCGAAGGTCAACCAAGGCTCGGCCTTTGACGGCTATCCCATGCCGCGGGTGGATGAGCTCCTGGACCGGCTGGGCAAGGCTCGGTACATCAGCACCTTGGACCTCACCAAAGGCTACTGGCAGGTGCCCCTGTCCCCCGAGTCCCGGGAGAAGACAGCCTTTAGCACTCCCAATGGCCACTGGCATTACCGGGTGCTACCCTTTGGCCTACACGGGGCGCCCGCCACGTTCCAGCGGTTGATGGACATCTTTCTCCGGCCCCACCAAGCCTACGCCGCGGTTTACCTGGATGATGTCGTTGTACACTCTGAGGGCTGGGAGACTCACCTTGAGCGTCTACGGAGGGTGTTGACAGAGCTCCGGCGGGCTGGCCTGACTGTTAACCCCAAGAAGTGCCACCTCGGCCTCACCGAAGCGAAATACCTGGGGTACAGAATTGGAAGAGGGCTCATCATGCCCCAGGACAAAAAGGTCGAGGCGGTAAAGGAGTTCCCGCGTCCCGCCAACAAGACCCAGGTACGGGCCTTTTTGGGGTTGGCGGGCTACTACCGATGCTTCATTCCAAACTTCTCCTTTATAGCCTGCTCCCTGTCAGACCTTACCAAGAGGGGCAGCCGGAGAAGATAGACTGGACTCCCGTGACCGAAGCCGCCTTCCAGGCCCTCAAGACGGCCCTGACGTCCTCCCCGGTCCTGCATGCCCCAGACTTCGGCTGCCCCTTCACCCTATATACGGACGCCTCCGGCACCGGTTTAGGGGCAGTCCTCTCCCAGCTCCGGGATGGAGAGGAACACCCCATCGTCTACATCAGCCGGAAACTCTCCCCCGCGGAGACCAGGTACGCCACCCTGGAGAAAGAGGCCCTGGACATAAAGTGGGCAGTCCTGGAGTTAAAGTATTACCTTTGGGGCCGCCGGTTCACCCTTGTCACCGACCATGCGCCACTACAGTGGATATCCAGGGCGAAGGACATGAATGCCCGGGTGACACGGTGGTTCCTCGCACTCCAGGACTTCTGCTTTCAAGTACAACATCGGGCCGGGGCCGATCACGGGAATGCGGATGGTCTCTCCCGGGGCTGGTCCGGTTGGGCAGGTCTGGCAGGTAACCTCAAATCCCCCCCCCGTAATACCCCCACAACGAGTTGTGTTTTTCCCCACAGGACCAGGGCGACGCCTAGGGGGTGGGAATGTGGCGAGTATCCCGAGTCCAGATTAGCTTCGCCCTGGAAACGCTGCTGCCCCACTGATCCCCGACGCACAACACCTGTGCGCGATGAGTGGCGCACCTGGAGCTCGTTCCCGCTGACCTTAAAAGCCTGGAGAAGAGACACCAGCGGGAGAGCACCCCAGGGCTCCAGGCGGCATTAACGATTGTTCTCCTTATTTCACAGACTCTGAGGGCACCCAGGGAGAGGGATCTGCACCACGGCACTTCACCCCACGAGCACCAGTGTGAGACGGGCACCGAGCACCAGTCATCAAGGGCACGTGTGATCAGTGAGTGTGGGCAAATAAATCACCCTCCGGGGCTCTTTCGACCAGTACTGAGTCTGTTCTCATTCACCCCGCAACCATAATACAACATATACCTGCATACACACACACACACACAGACACACACACAACCCATCACACCAACACAGCACACAGGTGTTGTTTATTGCAAGTGGGGACTCTCCATAGGCGTATTGGTTTTTATACTGTACAGACTGTATTTTCTATTGCCCTACACCAGCCTTACCCCTAAACCTACCCCTCACAGAAGACTTTCTGCTATTTCAGATTTTCAATACACTCCATTCTGTGTGATTTATAAGCGTTTTGAAAAGTGGGGTCATGGGGTAATGTCCTGAAAAGTCACTTTCTCCTTGTAATACCTGTCATACCTTTTTCATTATACACAACGCGCCACACACCACTCACTCACACACACCACACACACACTCCATTTTAGTCATTTAGCAGACGCTTTTATCCTAAGCGACTTACAAATGAGGACAATATATTATTATATTATTATACACACACATATACCACACACTACACTTTTTTTTTAATAAAAACAAGAAGAATAAATAGAAAAGGTAGAGATTAAAATAGAATAGTAAGTGCTAGGAGGTTGGGGGTCCAATAAAATGAACAGATGTGTGTGTGTGTATATATATATATATATATATATATATATATATGTTTGATATTGTTCTGTCAAATTATTAATCGTCTTATTCGCATCCAAAATAAAGTTTTTGTTTACTCAATATACAGTATGTGTGTGTACTGTGCATATCTATTATGTGTATATAAATACACACACATACATGTATATATTTATGAAAAATATGTTATATTTATTAAATATATATATAATAGATTTTGATGACTATTATACAGTGGGGCATAAAAGTATTTAGTCAGCCACCAATTGTGCAAGTTCACCCACTTAAAAAGATGAGAGAGGCCTGTAATTTTTCATCATAGGTATACCTCAACTATGAGATACAAAATGAGAAAAAAATCCAGAAAATACATTTAGGATTTTTAAAGAATTTATTTGCAATTTATGGTGGAAAATAAGTATTTGGTCAATACAAAATTTCATCTCAATACTTTGTTATATACCCTTTGTTTGCAATGACAGAGGTCAAACGTTTTCTGTAAGTCTTCACAAGGTTTTCACACACTGTTGCTGTATTTTGGCCCATTCCTCCATGCAGATATCCTCTAGAGCAGTAATGTTTTTGGGCTGTCGCTGGGCAACACGGATTTCAACTCCCTCCAAAGATTTTCTATGGGTTGAGATCTGGAGACTGGCTAGGCCACTCCAGGACCTTTGAAATGCTTCTTACGAAGCCACTCCTCGTTGCCCGGGCGGTGTGTTTGGGATCATTGTCATCTGAAAGACCCAGCCACGTTCATCTTCAATGCCCTTGCTGATGGAAGGAGGTTTTCACTCAAAATCTCACGATACATGCCCCATTCATTCTTTCGTTTACACGGATCAGTCGTCTTGGTCCCTTTGCAGAAAAACAGCCCCAAAGCATGATGTTCCACCCCCATGCTTCACAGTAGGTATGGTTTCTTTGGATGCAACTCAGCATTCTTTCTTTTCCAAACACGACAAGTTGAGTTTTTATTATTTTATTATAGTTTAAATTTTGGTTTCATCTGACCATATGACATTCCTCCCAATCCTCTTCTGGATCATCCAAATGCTCTCTAGCAAGCTTCAGATGGGCCTGGACATGTACTGGCTTTAGCAGGGGGACACGTCTGGCACTGCATGATTTGAGTCCCTGGCAGCGCAGTGTGTTACTGATGGTAAGCCTTTGTTACTTTGGTCCCATCTCTCTGCAGGTCATTCACTAGGTCCCCCGTGTGTTTCGGTATTTTTTTTTTTTTTGCTCACCTTCTTGTGATCATTTTGACCCCACGTGTTATCTTGCGTGAGCCCCAGATCGAGGGAGATTATCGGTGGTCTTGTATGTCTTCCATTTTCTAATAATTGATCCCACAGTTGATTTCTTCACACTAAGCTGCTTACCTTTTGCAGATTCAGTCTTCCCAGCCTGGTGGAGGTCTACAATTTTGTTTCTGGTGTTTTTTGACAGCTCTTTGGTCTTGGCCATGTGGAGTTTGGAGTGTGACTGTTTGAGGTTGTGGACCGGTGTCTTTTATACTGATAACGAGTTCAAACAGATGCCATTAATACAGGTAACGAGTGGAGGACAGAGGAGCCTCTTAAAGAAGAAGTTACAGGTCTGTGAGAGCCAGAAATCTTGCTTGTTTGTAGGTGACCAAATACTTATTTTACCGAAGAATTTACCAATTAATTCTTTAAAATCCTACAATGTGATTTTCTGGATTTTTTTTTTCTCATTTTGTCTCTCATAGTTTAGGTATACCTATGATGAAAATTACAGGCCTCTCTCATCTTTTTAAGTGGGAGAACTTGCACAATTGGTGGCTGACTAAATACTTTTTTGCCCCACTGTATATATATATATATGCATTCATATACAAACAATATACACACATATTGTAAGTAAATTGTGAGTTGAGTCTGAGCAGTACTTGTATGACACTCAAATGTTGTTCCAGATCAGTAACTTGTGAAGTTCTACTCTAGTTATAATGCTGCCTCAGAAAACAGCTGCCTATGTAGGTAGTAGACAGCAAAGCAGCTCACTAGGTTTTGGAAGAGAGAGCATCTGTTTAGACATTTAGTGTCTGTTCTGTGAAGGTTGGCAGATTTAGCACTCTGCTCATGAAAACCCAGATTATGCAGTTTTGGATGAAATCTTTTATGATCTGGTTAGAAGATTGCTAAAAGTTGCTCGAAGACATTATTGCAGCAGCGATGGAAAGTTCTGAGAATATTGCTCATCTGCACTCTTCATATCTTCGTTCATCAAAGTTGTGATGATTTAATAAAACAACAAAGGTTTCTCGCACTCACAAACGTATCAAACTAGTCTTTGATCAGTCCAACCTGCGCTCACAAACATTCGTTCTGATGGTGTTTTATGGCCAGGAACAATCGGCAGGACTGCCATGCTCACCGCTGACCGCGTTTAACCTTGAGAAGACGTATGGCGACACGATCGCTCAACATTCAATCTCACTGAAAAATGGTGCAGCCATTCTCCAAACAGTGGAGTGTAATGTGAAAGCATCGCTGTGTGCAGAGCTCAACATTAGATGGCGAATCGAACCGTAAGTGAGGCATCCATCTTATCGCGGAAAATTGAAGCGGCGCCACGTTTTCAAACAGCCCACGGTTGACTGTCTGCACATGAGCTGATCTGAGATCATACGTCCTCAGATAATGTAAAGCAGATTCTCGGGTCAGTGCTTAAACGCACTTAAAGCTTATAGGATTCATGCACGGCTGGTCAAATCAATCCCTTAGTAGAGAACAGAGAGCCATTCTTGTGCAGAATTGCAGTGCAATGACATTTTTGAGTAAAATCATACAAAAATGATAAATATCTCTCTGTTGCATTTCTGCACGGAACAACAAACAGAACAATCAATGTAGTCTGATTCACTAATGATTCTTTAAGCTGGTTCTTTTTTATCAATCTATTTCAAAAGTCCCTACAGTTATGTAGCCTGTTTTACAAACGAATACATCTCATGGGCTGCTTCGTTTAACTGAATCACTCAGAAAGAGTCATAAATCAGACTCAAACACACTCAAAAGATTTGAATCCCTGAGTCATCTGTTTAAATCAATCAGCAGTACTGGATACTACTAAACCATACAATGACAATAAATAAACATCTTTCTGTTGCATTTCTGCAGACGACAACAAACATGATGAACGATCAATGCTGTCTGTTTCAGTAATGATTCTTTTAGCTGGTTCTTTATTATGAATCGTTCAAAAATACTCACAAATCAATCTTGAACTCTATGGTTATTATGTAGTCTGATTAACGAACAAATGCATCTCATGAGCTGGTTTGATCGAAAAGAATCATAAATCAGACGCACTCAAAAGATTTGAATCCCTGAGTCATCCATTCGAATCAATCAGTTTACTGAACCATACAACTGCATTAAATGATCTTCTTTCTGTTGCATTTCTGCACACAACAAACATACAGAACGATCAGTGTAGTCTGATTCAGTAAAGATTCTTTCAGTTGGTTCTTTTTAATGAATCACCCAAAAAAAAAAACTCACAATTCAGTTGTTATGTAAGATGAATTATGAACAAATACATCTCATGAGTTGGTTCGTTCAACTGAATAACTCAAAAAGCATCATGATTCAGCCCCAAACACACTCAAAGATTTGAACCACCAGTCATCCATTTGAATCAATCAGCGGTTCTGGACTCATTTACTATCATCTAATAACCAGGCATTCCATTTGAATCATCCCTCAGCCGGCTCAGGTTATTTTTTTTCCCTTTTTCTCATTATTCATTATTGTTATTTCGCACAACATGATGGGACTTTTAAAAAGAATATTAAAGACCTTCCCTTCCTCCTTAGCATTTTATTATTGCTGAATGGCAAATTAAGCCAAGAAATTCGTAAACTCTCAAGGGTCTTCTAATCAGAAAAGCTGGGAGGAGGGAATGAAGGAACAATTTTTTTCTAATTAAAGACGAGCTCTCTACCCATCGTTTTTCCGCTCATTTGAGTCAGTAAGAAGGGTCCTCTCATGTGATGAGTTAAGTGAATGACGTTGAGCGGCCGAATCGTGTTTTGAAAAAACCCCCTGGGTAATCCAAGAGCCCGGCGGCCCTCACGAAAACACTCCCTACCAGCCACGCACGGAGGGACAGACCTATTAGACGGAACACAGGGAAATTAAATTTAAGTATTATTTAACCAGCAATACCAGAGTAAGTTGTTTTCCCACGTTTTGTTAGCGTATTTTTATGCTGACCTAAGATCATCGATGATGTGTTTGCGATCGAGACACATACCACTCATTTACAAACATACTTTAAACATGTGGTTTTGGATGGCTTTTTATTTCTATATTTCGTTTATTTTTTAGAAATTTGCCTATGCACTTTTTGAATTGTATTAGTTTTTGTTCCTTTTCAACTATTACTATTTAAGTTATTATTTTTATTTAGTTCAGTTTTTTAAAAGTTAGTGCTTAACCATGCGCACAGTCTTCTTTCGTTTTTAATTGAGTTTTAGTAAACTTCAAACACATTACAACACAAAATTTGAAAGTTGGTCAACTACATTTGTTTAGTTTAAATGTAGCTAAAATACATTGATTGCAACCACTTAGCTTAAAAAAATTAGTAAATTTAATGAATCAGGGCTGCACGATAAAGGTTAAACTCGAATCCAAGCTGATTTACCCCTAAGTCTAATATGTTATATATCCACGATGATTGAATAATTATAGAATTATTGCACTTTCACAACAAATTAAGAAAACATCAACAGGGTCAAATTAAATTTAAATGATAAAAACATATTTTTGTTTAACAATAAATAAATACTTATTTCTCAATCCAAAAAAACGTTCTCATTTCTGAATTTTTATTGATTTTCTTGCACACTAAATTATCTGGAAAATAAGATAACAACATGAAGTTTCTCTCAAAAGCGAAAACCAGTAAACTACCTAATTAATAGACGAATTCACAAATGATGTTAATGTTTTTTCTATTAAAACAACAAAATGTGCATGTATTCATACAACACAGTCGAGATTCAGTCCCCTGCGCATGCTGTGGCAAAATAAAAACAATTGAACCCTCCGAAAAATAGAAGAATACAGAGAAAGAAGGGCCAACTTTCTTTACTATATTAATTTTCATTCCGTGTTTGATATTTCAATTTTGTTGTTTTTGAGTAGATTTTTATGTGTTCTCATCTGATCTTCCCCATCCCGATGATCCACAAACGTCATGTTATATGCTAGTTTATCTCTCAACAGGGAACTAACCCCGCGGAAACACATTTTCTGTTCGTATCGGCACAACCTTCACTGATCCAGACATGATAATTAGCACCTGCAAAGCTCCATACAACTAATCATCTCTGCAACCTGTAATTTCTGCTGATTGAACCGTCTGTCCACACGTCGAGCGCCAGGTTTTGCCTCACAGACCCAATGAACCTTTCGTATTTTCCTCAACAGCAATCGATCCTCAGAACTGCTCTTTTTGTTTCATGAAGAGGCCTACATCATTACAGCGGCGTTATTCATGACCTGCGAGGAAATTTCCATTATTTTCCTTCACCTGAAGGATCAAATGACAGTAGGGAACATCTTTCTTTGTCTCTGGCTCTCTTTCAGAGCGTGAGATTGATTCAGATGTCGGGGAAGTCGCCCTGAATGCTTAATCGCGCCCTTCAGCATCTGTCACGGAGGTGATCTCGGTCCTGCGAGTGGAGAGGAAGGTTTCACGGCTTTCCAGTGTCTGTTTAAAGTGATTAAAGACGACTAAAGTTAAAGACGGTGTCAGTAGCACTTACACGGACCGAGTCTGATCATTACACACGCGTGGAGCATTTTAACTAAAGGCCTTCCTCCACTCTAAAATAATGCTGGGTTAAATATAACCAAGCGCTGGGTTAAAAAGGGACAAACCCAGCTATTGGGTTGTTTTGACTCAAAACAACCCAACCGCTGGGTCAATACAACCCAATCGCTGGGTCAAAACAACCCAACCGCTGAGTCAAAACAACCCAATAGCTGGGTCAAAACAACCCAAAATCTGGGTCAAAACAACCCAACAGCTGGGTCAAAACAACCCAAAATCTGGGTCAAAACAACCCAAAATCTGGGTCAAAACAACCCAACATCTGGGTCAAAACAACCCAACCGCCGGGTCAAAACAACCCAATAGCTGGGTTTGTCTCTTTTTAACCCAGCGCTGGGTTATATTTAACCCAGCATTTTTTTGAGTGTTTCTGAAACCCTATAGTCAGCTGCCTTGGTGTGTACACCAGAGGGAGCATCTTAACTGAGATTTGGAGCACACTACATAGGCAGCAACTCAGTGGAGATTTGATTCTTACTCAGTATATCCGTCTTGTTTTCCAGCACAAATATCTAAGCGTTCATAAATCAGGATACATTTCCTGGAGAAGCACAATTACATCAGATATTTTTCTCAAAATTAAATCAATTTGGGACTGAAACAAGAAACATATCTGCCAATGGGATCAGAAAAATAACAGTTTTTCCATTGTACTAATGTTATTTTTTCTGACCCAACTGAAAGAGATGTTTTCTTGTTTAAAAGTATAAACTCACTTAATGTTTCTTAGTATTTATGTCATGTTCCTCAATGAAAAATCAGAATATTCTTTAAGTATTTTTTAATCAATATATATTTTTAAGGAGACAAATTACTATAACATAAAAGATCAAAATTAAGTGATTTTTTTAAAGGACTAATATCTCCAAATGGGGTCAGAAAAACTCAAATTCAATTTATTTTTCTGACTCCACTGGAAGTAAACACCCACTACATTTTTCTCAGTATTTTTGTCTTGCATTCCAGTAAAACACCTAAACATACTTAAATCAGACAAGCAAAATTACATAAGGTATAAAATTGTGTTTTTTTTAAATGAAGTAACTTTATGCTTATATCAAGAACAAATATCTGCAAATGGGCTCAAAAAAATGACCCCATTGGTAGATATTTGTTCTTGTTTTAAGTATAAACTCACATTATTTATTTATTCATTAGTATTTTTGTCTTGTTTTTCATTAAAATATTTAAACATCCTTAAATCAAGATACATTTATTTGAGAGGCAAAATGACTTAAGATATAAACTCTTGTTTTCTAAACAATAATAATAATAATACAAATGTTTTCCCATTGAATAAAGTTTATTTTTCCATCCCCTTTGACAGACATTTGTTCTTGTCTTAAGCAAAAACTTACTTGTTTTATGAAAAAATGCATCAACAATAAGACTTAATATCTTACATTTCCAGAACATGTATCTTGATTTAAGAATGTTCAGATATTTGTACAGAAAAAACAACAAAAACAATAAGTAATTTTGCAGCATTATATACAGTATACGTATATTGAGGTGATAACAACACAATACTCTAATAAACATAAAAAGATACACAAATAATAAACGTTTATTATTGAAATCCATCATCTTATTGCAATGCATTCTGGGATGATCTTCTTTGCAATTTCAATACATGCCTTTTGTTTTTCTTCCCTGTGAAAGTTACAGTATGTTTCGTAATACACTGAACCGGATGAGATCAAGGACATTTTGATTCCTTAATCATCCACGACCCATAATCTTCACATCTGCGTTCCCATTTTTGCGCTCTCCATCAGAAATGAAATTTGCCCTTTTGGATGCTTCAATCGTTTCAGGAAAGATTCAGTTCGTTCAGTTATCAGTGAATCACAGAAACTTCTCAAAGTGATAGTTATTCGCGAAGCTTGCTTGTAAAGTGATCACGTCTCGGCCAGACAGAAAAATCTCATTTGGAGTCAGTAAAAAAGTAGTTCTGCTAAATGAAAATATCCAAGTCTCACACACACACACACACACACACACACACACACTGAGAGAGAGAGAGAGTTTTAGCACCTCACAGTTTGTTTTTCTACCACTAGTGTGTTTGTTTAGCAGCTGACGGTTAATTTTTCAGCCTCTTTACAGCTTGTGAGCTTCTTTCCCAGATACTGACATTCTCCTGTCAGCGATCCGGCGCCGAGCGATTCATCTCTCCATTAGATCCGTGCTCGGGGCCACAGACCGGCCAACCTGAATCAGCAGTAATATATTACGCATATTGTGGCAAAGAGAGGAAGCGTCCTGCTCATTAGAGCTGAACATTTCCATCTGTCCCGCTAACCCTGTCAAACTCACTTTAACTAACAGCGGCCCCAAGAACAAGTCGCTGTAATTATTCCTTTAGCAGCTTCCTCTAATTACCAATGAATGTTGCCATAGTAATTCCTGGATGAGACAGCCTTGGCATTTACATTAGCATGCACACATGCATACATTCAATGCATGGCGTATTTTTATCTTGTTTTCCAACACAAATATCTAAACACTGCAATATGCTGCACACACACAAAAAAATGCTGTCAGTCGGGATTGAAAAGCTACATGACATTCTGCATGCATCCTGCCAATAAATGCCAGAAAGTATGCAAATATATGGAAAACTGCCAAAAGAACATATTTGTAATAAGTACTGTTGTGTTGTTTTTTATTAAAATATCTAAATATTCAAGACAAGACCAATTTCCTTGAGAAGCAAGACTGCATAAGATCCCAACTAGTTTTTATTATAAACACATTACAAAAAAAAAAGAAGAAAAAAAAGAAATCAGTGCCAGTGCAGTAAGACAAAATACGCTCATTTTAAAATTGCTGCTTCTCAAGTAAATGTATCTAGTTTTTTTAGACATTTTTACTAGAAAACATATAGAAACAAACTAATTAAAAACTCATTAAGGAGCAATTTGCAATTTCGCAATTCAGTGCAGTTACTCAAAAAGCATCAGTCAGGTTCTCAATGCTGCAATTAACAAAGGCAAGTAAATATTTATTTTAAAAAACTGTGTTTTTCAGGCTGAATTAACTGCAGAATGCTGGAAGAAATGCATGTAAATTACAGAATAAGTTAGTGTTCAGTGTAGAATGTACTATGTAGTATGTAGTATGCAGTATGCACAGCATGTAGACTGCAGAATAAGTATTCATAAATGTTGTGAAGAATGTAACGCATACATTGCATATGTAGTGTATTTTGTGTGTACAGCATGTAGACTGCAGAATAAGTATTCATAAATGTTGTGAAGAATGTAACGCATACATTGCATATGTAGTGTATTTTGTGTGTACAGCATGTAGACTGCAGAATAAGTGTTCATAAATGGTGTGAAGAATGTACTATGTAGTGTGCAGTATGTAGTGTATGCAGTATGCACAGCATGTAGACTGCAGAATAAGTGTTCATAAATGGTGTGTAGAATGTACTATGTAGTATGTAGTGTGCAGTATGTAGTGTATGCAGTATGCACAGCATGTAGACCACAGAATAAGTGTTCATAAATGGTGTGTAGAATGTACCATGTAGTATGTAGTGTGCAGTATGTAGTGTATGCAGTATGCACAGCATGTAGACTGCAGAATAAGTGTTCATAAATGGTGTGTAGAATGTACTATGTAGTGTGCAGTATGTAGTGTATGCAGTATGCACAGCATGTAGACTGCAGAATAAGTGTTCATAAATGGTGTAGAATGTACCATGTAGTATGTAGTGTGCAGTATGTAGTGTATGCAGTATGCACAGCATGTAGACTGCAGAATAAGTGTTCATAAATGGTGTGTAGAATGTACTATGTAGTATGTAGTACATTATACCACCTTTAGACCACTAGTCTGCAGTCTACATGCTGTGCAAACTGCATAACTACAGTATGCACAGCATGTAGACTGCAGAATAAGTGTTCATAAATGGTGTGTAGAATGTACTATGTAGTGTGTAGTATGTAGTGTATGCAGTATGCACAGCATGTAGACTGCAGAATAAGTGTTCATAAATGGTATGTAGAATGTACTATGTAGTATGTAGTGTGCAGTATGTAGTGTATGCAGTATGCACAGCATGTAGACTGCAGAATAAGTGTTCATAAATGGTGTAGAATGTACCATGTAGTATGTAGTGTGCAGTATGTAGTGTATGCAGTATGCACAGCATGTAGACTGCAGAATAAGTGTTCATAAATGGTGTGTAGAATGTACTATGTACTATGTAATGTGCAGTATGCAGTGCGTACAGCATGTAGTCTGCAGAATAAGTGTTCATAAATTTACATTTACATTTAGTCATTTAGCAGACGCTTTTATCCAAAGCGACTTACAAATGAGGACAATAGAAGCAATCAAAATCAACAAAAGAGCAATGATATGCAAGTGCTATAACAAGTCTCAGTTAGTTTAACGCAGTAATTACAATTATTACAACACCATGTGACAAGTACTATTTGGTAATTTTCTTGTGTAGATTTTCAACACAATATTGCAAGTGTCCTCTTTTTTTCTTCAGTATTTCATTGACAATAACTGATTGTCAAGGTATATATTAATTTGCTATCAGCTATGTTTGGTTCATGGGTTGCGATATTTTTATGATTTGAATATATTCAAATTTGAAGTTAACCTGATCAAGGAAATAATGTGACTGAAATTATGAAAATCAACAGTCAAAATGGTGAAACTGTCTCTTTTTTTAACATTTAAAATAACTGCAATGCAGGTTCTCTTATCTTTTCAGGGTATATTTAATATTAACACAGATTGGAGTTTTGCATAACATCTATTAAAATCACCTAAATTAATTTTAAGGCAGAATAATGATTAAAAAATTCCTTTCTTGACTGTGCTGAGAACATCACAATGATATCTGCAAAAATATGATTCTTAAAATTATTTTAAAACAATCACTGTACATACATGTCCATAACATAGATTACAATTTCACCAAGAAGAATATCATTCCCTTGTAATACCAAAAGGGTGTTTAATATTTAAGCTTGCCAACTACCGTACACTTATGAAAAACATTATAGGCTATAAACTGAAACCAAGCCATTTTGATGTGAAATGCACCCCCAATTATAAAATGACCCATATAGTTGTCAGAATTGCCAATTAGTTACCAAATGGTTGTGTCGTGATATTTATATGGTGCTAAATGTTGTGAACAATGTAGTATGTAGCATGCAGTATGTAGTGTATGCAAGATAATATAGTTTTACATTAATTTATTGACAAATAATGGCAAGAAAATGCATTCTTCTTTAAATACTAGAAGAAAAATCCTCTTTTTACACTTTAAAATATTGCTATGATTTAAAGTGCATTCATAAAGAACAAACTGTACAAACACTTTTATCACAGCAGCATCAGCTGTCATCGAGGAAATGGAGATGGACTTGAGATTTCTCTGAAGATATGAGCTGCGATATGAGCACAAACCCAGAGAGACGTTTGAAATGCGTCCAACCCGTCACGGCGAACAGTCAGATAAACACTTCTGCTTTATAGAGACGTTCAGTGCAAGGCCTCACAGACGCTTCTGAACGCCTTCATTTGCAATGAGACGCTTAGACTGAAATGGGGATGATGTACGCTGGATGAAACGGCCGTTTCTGATTTTCTGAAGGTAATGTCTACATATTCGTGCCAATCAGAAACGCAGCATGACGGGTCACATCACAGACATTAACCGAGTTCAGACAGATTCTCCAACATCGGCGTCGTGATCATCCTCTGAAACAACATATTAGCAACACGAAACCCCTGCGAGGATCCATCAGCATCAAACTCACACCTCATTTGGCCCATGTTCTCAGCTCAACCCTTCTGCTTAACCTCTTTAGCCTGTTAACTAACCGTCTGTCTCCATGGAAACCATGACGTTGAGTGATAAAACTGCTGTAAAGTGCTGACAAGATCTCGCAACCTGGGACGAACGGGTGAGATGATTTATGACACACTTCTTATTTTATTCCCTGACATAAGGAAAATGTGTCCTTTAGAGAAGCGTTTTATGATAATTATTTATGAGCTCATATTCTGTACGCTAATTTAAAGTGGTGTGTGTACTATGCAGTATGCAGTATGTAGTGTGTGTGTGGAGTGTGTTTTCTTTAGTGTACTGAGTGTAATCTGCAGTGTGTAGTGTACAGCATGTAGAATGCAGAATAAATTGGTGTTCATAAGAAGAATGAAGTATGCAGTGACGTATGTAGAATGAAGTATGTAGAGTGCAATTTGTTGAACAATGTTAGTGTGTATGTAATGTGTTTTCTATAGTTTATAGTCTAATCTAGTGTACAACATGTAGATTGTACAGTAAGTGGGTGTTCATAAATGGTGCGTAGAATGAAGTATGTAGTGTGCAATACGTTTTATAATGCATGCAGTATGTAGTGTTTTCTATAGAGTATCAAGAATAAAGTATGTAGTGTGCAGTATGTAGTGTGGTGTGTTTTCTATTGTGTAGTGTAATCTGCAGTGTGTAGTGTACAGCATGTAGATTAAGATGTTCATGTTCATAAATGATGTGTAGTATGTAATGTGCACTATGTAGTATAGAATGTAGTGTACAGTATGCAGTGTGATTTCTATAGTGTGTAATGTACAATGTGTATTGTAAAGCGTGGAGATTGCAGAATATGTTAGTATTCATAAATAATGTATAGAATGAAGTATGTAGCATGTAGTGTGCATCATGCAGAAAATAATGCAGTGAGCAATATGCACTGTAGATCATTTTCTAGTGTATAGAATCTGATGTGCAGTTCGTAGTGTACCGAATGTAGATCGCAGAATAACTTTGTACTCATAAATTGTGTAGAAAATATGTAGTATGTAGTGTGTTTGTTAGTGTTTTGATTATAATGTGCAACGTGTAGTGTCTGTAGTGCATGTAGATTGCGGAATATGTTAGAGTTCAGAAAAAAAGTGTGTAGAATGAAGTATGTAGAATATGATGTATTGTGTGTATTGTACAGTATGTAGAATATAGTGTGGAGTATTTCATGTGTTTTCTATAGCATATAGAATGTAGATTTTAAAACATGTTAGTTTGTGTATTGTGCAGTATGTAGCGTGTGTGTAGTGTGTTTTCTATAGTGTGTAGAACATAATGTAGTATACAGCATGTAGATTACAGAATGAGTTAGAGTTAATAAATGCTATGTAGATGTATGTAGTATTTAGCGTGCAGTATGTAGTGTATGTAGTGTGTACAGCAGAATGTAGATTGCAGAATAAGTTAGCGTTAATAAATGTGTGTAGAATAATGTATGTAGTGTGTAGAATACAATGTAGTGTGTAGTGTGCATTGTGCATGTGCAGTCTTTAGTGTGTAGTATGCACCAGGATAAAACCAGGCTTCTATTGATGTGAGATTCTGTGTGTATGTATGTGTGTGTGTGTGTGTGTGTGTGTGTGTGTGTGTGTGTGTGTCCGTCCCTCACTGTCTATCAGCACGTATTCCACTTCAGCTTCTCACAGCACAATATCAGAGACAATAACAGATGATTACTGACAACCTCGCACACTACTGAGGGAAGTTTCTCAGGTCATAATGACACACACTAACAAACAATCATTCTGAAACTCAATAGAACTACAGACAAGAGCTCCAGGACTAAACGTGGACAATTTGCACACTGGCTGTGTTCTCAATAGCTCACTACCATATACTCTGTACATGTATTCTGTACACAGTATTTCCTGTAAGTATGGAACACCTAAATGAGACACTATATTTGCAAAAAAGCTGTAAATAAAAGTGCGTATGCACACGTGTGGATGTATTATTTGATCAGACTGACAGATGTGGGAAACTGTACGATTTTAAGCCCAGAATGAGATGCCTAATAAAGATCATGACAAAAGGCCAACAGTATTGATCGTAAGTACGTTCAACAGGTCCATTGAGTTTCATCTGCATTGTCAGTTGGGAGGTTGATAAAGAAAGGAATAAAGTCGACTGCTTTCAGCGGTTATTTATGAAGTGGGAGTTTTGCAACCAGAATCAATTCTGTGTGGCGGCTATGAGAATAATATAAACACAGATCAATATCAATCAACACCTGATGTGCATCTTTCTGCTCTTCTTTCCGCACAAGTGCAGTGTTCTTATAACAGCGTGTTTGCAGAGCTGAATGCGATACTCTGAACTGGGAGTTTAATTGCGTTTGGGAACGCACCCTGTATTCAGTGTTAGTTACATGAGATACTATTATAGGTTGTCTTAATATTGTGCATTCGGTTTTTTTTATATTTTCCTTTCTATTCGTAAAGTTTAATATTTTGCTTGTTTTTTATTTGTTTGTTTTGTATATCTATACAGTTTAATTCATTTTAATAATCATTCATTATAATTTTGAAGTAAACAGAATTAGGGCTGCAAAACGATTAGTCGCGATTAATCGATTCAAAATAAAAGCTTGTTTACATAATTTGTTGTGTGTACTGAGTGTGTATAATTATTAGTATACCGTAATAACTACACACACAGACATTTACAGAATATAGGAAAAATAGTTCGATTTATTGTAAATATTTCTAATGAACATTTATAAAATAAGATACAAGTGTTGACATACAATACATACAAATAGTTGTTTAATATTACACCTATCCAGTATGTGTGGTATTTATATAGGCCATAATAAATATAAGAGTACACAAACATTATTAGGTAAACATTAAAACCCCCCCCCCCCCCACTTTTCATTTCGAATTGATTAATCACGACTATAGTTTTTTGCAGCCCTAAAAGAATCAAAATAAAACATTAAAAATTTGATGATCACCGATGTCAGAGACCATTATTGACGTGTTAAATTATGAAATATAAAGGCAGGGAGGGGATTCGAAATAGGGTAGCAATAGCAGGGGTAGAGTTGAAAAGACACGCTCCCACCACTCCCGAAATCACTCTCCAAAGCAACGCCTCCTCCAAAACACATGACCACACACAGGCAGAGCAGAGGCTAGCCAGCGGTACGATGAGAGATGAATGCAGCACTGTCAGATTACCTCATGTCTCATTCACCGCTGAGAAAACTACAGTGCAAAGTGCATAATATTACAATAATAACGCCTCCATTCTCACTTGCTCTGCAATAGCGTAATGCAATGCACTGAGTATGTATCAGTTGGAGGTGAACAGGGAGCATGAAAGTATGCAAATACATTGACGGTTGACAGGCAGGTAGGAAAGCCAATTAAACCGCTTGGACTGAGCGTTTTGATTGGACGAACATTTTTTGGTCCTACACCTTCCACAGATGATACAAATGAATACATTTAAACCACTGCTATCACGATGTGAACCAGCAAACAGAAACAAATCATCTACCCTGCCTTTAACTGAAAATTTCAGGGGTCCTTCAAGTAACTATTTTATTGACAAAGAAAATTGGAAATGCACTACACTGCAAAAACTTGATTCTCTTACTCTTAAGTTTAAATGCACTAATGAAGCACAATCTAATTAAATATGCACAAATTTGCACGCATTTCCAAAAGATAAATCTAAACAATGCATAAAGTCTGGTTCAAAATTCTTGTTTGGTTTTGATGACATATTAGAGTTAAAGGTATTTACAGAGGGGATTTTTTATATCTATTTTCATCACTGTATAAATCAGAAAATGCTGTCAACAGCCAGAAAAGAAATGACATTTTTTGGAATGAAATGTTGTATAAATCAGTGTGAAATTTTTTTTTCTTGATCTTCAATCAAAATTCATCTATTTTATGATCTTGATATTTTAGTCATTTTGCATCCCAAGTACATGTCTCTTGATTTATGAATGCTTACATATTTGTACTGGAAAACGAGACAAAAATACTGAGGAAGAACATTATTTTTTGCAGTGTAACGAAATATATATATCACTAGAATAGCCTCATAATCTCTCAAAAGTAGGACCTTCCCAGCAGCACTTGAGGCATCAGAGCACATGAGCTTGTGTCCTGATAGATGCCACCCTCTGGTGGACGCCATCACACACTGCTGGAGCAGCACAGGTTCAGTCTGAGAAAACTATGATGTATAACAGACCAACGCCACAAACACACACACTTTGACTGATGATACGGTGTATTTTCTGAGCAGACGTTTCGGTCTGTCAATACAATTCCTCTGTACGTCAATCATCCTGAACGGCAAGCTGGAAAACACCAACACAGCTAGATCTACACCACACCAGCACATGACAGCAGTGCTAGTGAAGCGACTCAGAAACTGTAGTTCTCAAAGCATTTCAACTAGTGCAACTACATACAAGCTGCTCTGAAAAGGTAGTTTGTGACACTATAAGCTCCTAACAATGATACTGAGGATATATATCACTTCAGTACCTATCAAATTATATAATGCAAAAAACAGTTAGGTTGACAGTATTAAACCTGAACAACAGATTTACATTAAAAGCATCTAATTAAGGCAAGACCGCACAGGTGAACAGGGTTAAAAAAATGAACTAACCATATAACCATACTTCTCTAGCTGATTTAGAACTGTAAACATTTATTGTATTAATATTTTCTGAAATGCTAAGTTTAAATGCACTAATGAGGCACAATCTAACTAAATATGCACTAATTTAAACACGCATTTCCAGAAAATAAATCTGAACACAGGAAAAAGCCTGGTTCAAAAATTTCTTTCATTTTGTTGATATATTAGAGTTAAAGGTTTTTACAGAGAGGATTTTTGATATCTATTTTCATCACTCCAGAAATCAGAAAATACCGTCAACAGCCAAAAAAAATTTAATTTTCATTATGTTTTTTAGGAATGAAATGTTGTATAAATCAGTGTGAATGATTTATGAACAAACCCCTCAGTAAAAACCTTCAGAATATAGAGAGGAATGAAACTGTAAGTTTTGGTGTATGTACGTGCTGCTGAAGTGGAGAAACAAACTCATTTTGAGTCTTTAAAAATATGTGTTGTAATTGAAATCTACAGACACAAATAGATGACGTGCAATAATAAAGCCAGTGTGAATCATATGAACAAACACTTCAGTAAAAAGCTTCGGAATATAGATAAGAATAAAATTGCTAAGTTTGGTGTATGTAAGTGCTGCTGAAGTGGAGAAGAAACTCTTTAAAGATATAGATGCAAATAGATAAAGTGTCATAAAATAAACACTTAAATATGTATTTTGGATGTTTTCTTTCCACTATGAAACATGTTATGAAAAGCTAAATCTCAAAACTGACCAGTGCATGAAAATCAGTGTTTTTGCCTGTAGTGTCTTGCCTTTATTACTACAAACATCCTAATTTATACAACAGAGTCAAAAACACAGTAACAAACAACATCATTTAACTATTTTGTGACCAAGATAAAATGGTAATATTTTAGATAAAATTAAGATAAAATACAGCACAGGTACTTGATGAATCAAGTAATATTTAACTGAATCATTTAAACAAACTGATTCATTGGAACTGATGTTTTGGTGACTTAAAGCTGTAGTTCAGTTAGTTAATGCACAACAGATTTTCTACATCACTGAGCAATCACATCTTTTATCTAATATCTTAATAGCATTTTATACAAATATTCCTTAGATAAAGTTCATACACTTACTGGCTCATATTTAATCAAACTTAGGGCTCATATGTAAACTGTATGCAAGGCTCAGTAGTGAAGTTTATTAATTTGGACGTGTTCAGCGAATTGCATTTTAATCTGAATTTAGCAAACTGTAGACATGCTGATGCTGTAGTTTAAGAAGTTACTTTTTACTTTTTAATGCAGTGATTTTATCCATCAGCATCACAGTTGCAGAGCGAGTAAGGACTGTTTGACTAAAACATCAGTCTTGGAAAACTCCAGTCATTTCACTCCGATTATAGGGACAGTTAATGGTTAAGGTTAAGATTATGAAGAATTAACTAAAGGTAAAACTATTACAATTGTTTTCATTATTTGTTGTTCAGTAATTTAAATAAAACTGAAATAACATTAAATAAAATACAAACATGAGATGACAAACTTAAAACAAAAATGTAAACAAAAATGAGAAATTTTGCCCTGGCAAATAACTGAAATAAAATAAGTTTAAAATTAATACCGAAATTACTAAAACTGAAATAAAAATAAATTAAAGCTAAATATAAATATTTAAAAATACAAAAGCACATGACAAAATTTTTAAATAAAAAGAAAACTGCAAATATAAATGTAAAGGCTAATTCAAAATATTAATAAATACTATAATAGTTTATAAATAATACTAAAATAACACTAATAAATATATACATGATCCAGGATACACATTTTTTACTGGTGTTGGAAAAACATTCACAGACCTGCTGCTCAGATGTTTCAATAATCTCACATGTGTCTCCTCTAGAGTTTCAGAAGAGATTTCAACAGTGTCTCAAAATCTGCTCAAGACACCAAAGTCTGCAATCAAAAGTCAGAGATCTCAATATGAACTCAAGCAGTTCTCATCAAACGCTCTGAGCTGCTCCACATTCATTTCATAGCTCTAGACTCTCACTGGATGACGCCTAGTGACTCATTTGGGTCTTTTTATTTCTTCTGAGGTGAAAATTGTTTCCTCCGAGAGTTTTTACAGCCGTCTTGAGTCTTTAAGCACCTCAACTTTTATTCTGCACGTCTATCTACGTCTGTGTCCAGATTGGCGTTCACTATCGCAGTGTGAGGAAACTGCAGCGCTGCGGATCGAGTCCAGCTGGAGAAACCAGGCATGAACACCAGAGACCTGCAGCTCTGCACCAGTTAACAGGAAAAATAATGACTGCGGCGCTTTCTCATTTACAGCAGCAGATTAGCAGGCCAAAGGTGGCCGGTTCGCGCTCCAGAAGACGAGTTTTAAGGTTAAAGCACGTTCTTATAGGGCCTCGAAACGCTCCGGATATAAATACAGCCGACACAAAGCCAGATTCGGCCATTTGTGCTGTAATTTAGGGCTGGTGAAGATGATTCTTTGCATCTGTGCAACATTCATTATAACGTGAGCTAAAAACAGTGTCGGGAGGCCCTCGGGGGCCCGCGGCCCCGCTGGGTGAATGTAGGCCGCCTCAGTGCAGCTCTTAACTAACTACCTCCGCCGGGTCTCGGTAGAATCACACCGGGAGAAAACTCATTCATCACATGCGATTTGCACACGGGTTCAGCGGCTGCACAAAGCCCGGCTGAGTCTCTAGAGGCGGTTTCCACGGAAACAGCGGTCACATCGATTAATCAGGACTGATGCGCGTTTCATTGTCTGCGCGGGTGCGAGACTCGACTGGAGACGCATACAGGTGCTTCTGATTCTCTCAGTCCTGTCATGCATGGAAAAGTCTGGAATAATTAGGGGTTTTTGATGATTTGGAAAGATGTTTCTTCTGCTCACCAAGGCTGCATTTATTTGATCAAAAATACAATAAAAAAAATTATTAAAAAGGTAAAATGTGTTTTCTGTGTGAATGTATGTTAAACTGTAATTTATTTCTGTGATGCAGCGCTGAATTTTCAGCATCATTACTGCAGTCTTCAGTGTCACATGATCTTCAGAAATCATTCTAATATGCTGATTTGCTCAAGAACCATTTCTGATTATTATCAATGTTGAAAACAGTCGTGTTGCACGATATTTTTGTGGAAACTGTGAAACATTTTATTTTTCAGGATTCACAAATGAATAGAAAGTTCAAAAGAACAGCATTTATTTGAAACAGAAATCTTTTGTAACATCATAAGTGTTTTTACTGTTGCTTTTGAACAATTTAACGTGTCCTTGGTGAATAAAAGTATAAAATTTCCTTACCCCATACGTTTGAATGGTAGTGTTGCATGATTTCCACAATAACATTTCAACATTGCTAATAATCAGAAATGTTTCTCGAGCAGATCAGCATATTATACTGATTTCTGAAGATCATGTGACACTGAAGGACTGCATTACATGGCTGAAAAGA
This sequence comes from Sinocyclocheilus anophthalmus, assembly GCA_018155175.1. Taxonomy (NCBI): domain Eukaryota; kingdom Metazoa; phylum Chordata; class Actinopteri; order Cypriniformes; family Cyprinidae; genus Sinocyclocheilus; species Sinocyclocheilus anophthalmus. Next base: position 10,476 of record JADLZN010006859.1, on the reverse strand, counting down.
AGCTGCGCATCACAGAAATACATTACAGTTTAACAGATATTCACATAGAAAACAATCATTTTCAATTTTAATAATATTTCAAATTTTTACTGTATTTTTGATCAAATAAATCCAGCCTGGGTGAGCAAAAGAGACTTCTTTCAAAAACATAAAACACAAAAAAATATATATTCCGAACCTTTGATCGGTAGTTTATGCAAATACTACCACAATCACAATCAATGCAGAGAATATCCCTCTAAAATGTCACTTATAAAGTCCTTGAAGACACATGTGCAGCCGAGCCTTTACTCAGCAGGACAGATTCCTGCACTATGTTTCACATATTTGCTTTTCATGATGAATGAAGGACATTAATATCCAAAGCTCAAGAGACATTTTCCCAATTCTTCTTCTTAAATCGCCTCAAATATGTATTTGTGCACTTGAGTCACTCTTCTAATAGTGTAAATGTGATCAAGAGCTTCAAATGCTACAGCATCTTCTGGTGAAATTTTGGTGATTTTTAGTAGATGAATAAAACTGTAGTAGTTCATGTACAAACTACAGACAAACTACTGATTCAGCAAACTTTCAGGGTTTTGATCACAAAGTGTGGTTATGCATCTTTCTGACACTTGCTGTTATATTTTGACATTCACAGAAGTGTAAGAACAAACACTTTTGGGGTTGGTGTTTTACATAAATGTTACTGTGCAGTTTCTTTAGACACTACGATCACATGCAAGATCAATATGCAGAACTAAACCAGAGCTTCACTGATTTCAGAGCATCAGATCTGTTCACTGACTCAATGCTACCATCTACTGATGTCTACAAACACCTGAACATCGTCCTCTCAAATGAGATTCGGTTTGTTATATAGTGCAGGTTTATATAAAGAGGTTTAATTTGATGTCTATGCTGGTTAAAGCCTCATGGAACAACATTTATCACACACTGTCAACAAGCATCAGGTTCATTTGATTCAGTTTTGATTCTGAATCATTGTTCATTGTCAATTTAGGGTTGTAACATTGTTTAATGTTTCTGAAAGAAATGTCTCCTGCTCTTAATACTGTGAAATATTATTGCAATTTTGTTTTAAATTTGAATATATTTGAATATTATATTTGAATTTAATATTTTAATTATTTCAATTTATAATTTTAATTCCATGACTCTAGTGTTTATGAAAATAGAAATTTTTTGTAACATTCATAAATATCTTTACTGTCACTTTATACATTTAATGCATATCAGGGTCATTGTAGTTAAACTAAAAACATAAAACGTGAAATAAAAATAAATAAGACAGGCTAAAATTCCAAATAAACATAGTAAAAGTAAACTATTTCAACTAGTTGCAGTGCAACATTTCTGAATTTAATTTACTTTATGGATTGTACTTAAAAAAAAATTAAAAACAAAGCAACTATGAAAAATATTTTATGACTATATATGTATTTATTAGTACATATTTAAAATTAAAATTAAAACAAATTATTTAAAAATAAGAACTAATTCAAACTATTAACAAAAAATTATACTAAAAGAACACTGATACATACCTCCTAAATAAAAGTATTAATTTTACAAACTAAAAATAAAAATATTTTAAAAATTTGAACAATGTAGGTGGCACTTGTTAAAAATAATCATGTTTTTCATTAAAGACTAGAATAATTAATTATATTTTCATAAACTATATGCACTAACATACAAACACACTGTGCACATATATATGCAGGTAAATTAGATTTGATTTCAGTTATATGTGTTTTTTTTATTTTATTGTAGTTAAAGTTTTAGTAATTTTGCGTGTTATTTTCATTGGTTAGTCTAAATATGTCATATGTCGTTTTTATACACGTTTGAGTTATTTTAACTATCACTTAAAAAAAAAACATGCGAACTTTTGCTTGGCAACTTTTTTTTTATTAAATTTAATTTAATTTCAGTTAACATTTATTCTATTTCAAGGAGAAAAAAATTAGTTAACGATAATAACCCTGATGCTAACAAGAATCTAAAAAGTAAACGAGGTCTAAAATGCACAAAAACTCAGGCCTTCTGACAGCCATTGTTTATCTAACGTCTGGATGTTTATTATTAATGACATTCATGTTCAGACTGAGCATGAGATGCATCATTTATCACACACACAGGTTATAAAGCACACTCGTGCTGTAATACTCCATGACAGGATCCAGATGCGTTTCCTCCAGCTGGAAGCAGAGAGCCGACAGAAGCTCTGACCCAACAGAACCCGTCAGCATCACAGATCCACAGAGAATCAGAAGATCCAGAGCATCTGACAGACCAAGCTACTGACCACAAACCAGATCAACACACCTGCATCAGCAGAACACGGACCAGACCACATACACTCAACCTGCGCTGACGTAGTAGCATTAAGCCCCGTTCACACCCAGAACAATTACTACCAAAAAAACTATATTAGCATTTGAAACAATAATGATAACTATAATAACTATATTAGCATTCACACCAAGAACAATAACTATATTAGCGTTCAACTTCACACACAAATGATAACGGTATAAGCGTTCACACAAAACTGATAACTTTATTATTATTCACACCAATAGCGATAACTATATAAGCGTTCACACCAAAAATGATAACTATAACAATAACTATATTAGCGTTTACATCAAAAATGATAACTACTATATTAGCGATCACACTAATACCAAAAACTATGTTAGTGTTTACACCAATAACGATAATTATAACGATAAATATATTAGCGTTTACACAAAAAATTATAACTTCATTAACATTGACACCAATAACAAAGAATATATGCGTTCACACGAATAACAAAAATTATATTAGCGTTCACACCAATAACGATAACTATAACATTGACTATATTAGCGTTCACACCAATAACGATAACTATATTAGCGTTTACATCAAAAATAACTACTATATTAGTGTTCACACTAATAACAAAAATTATATTAGTGTTCACACCAATAACGATAACTATATTAGCTTTTACACCAAAAATTATAACTATATTAGCATTCACACCAATAACAAAAATGATATTAGCGTTCACACCATAACGATAACTATAACAATGACTATATTAGCTTTCACACCAATAACGATAACTATATTAGCGTTCACACCATAATGATAACTATATTACCGTTCACACCAATAACGGTAACTATATTACCGTTCACACAATAACGATAACTATATTACCGTTCACACAATAACGATAACTATATTACCGTTCACACCAATAACGATAACTATATTAGCGTTTACATCAAAAATAACTACTATATTAGTGTTCACACTAATAACAAAAATTATATTAGCGTTCATACCAATAACGATAACTATAACAATGACTATATTAGCTTTCACACCAATAACGATAACTATATTAGCATTCACAACAAGAACGAAAACTACAACGATAACTATATTAGCGTTCACAACAAAAACAAAAAATATATTCGCGTTCACACCAATAACGATAACTATATTAGCGATCACACCAATAACGATAACTATATTAGCGATCACACCAATAATGATAACTATATTAGCGTTCACACCAATAACGATAACTATAAAGACAACTATAACAATAACTATATTAGCGTTCACACCAACAGACGCGAAAATATCAATAACGATAACTATATTAGCGTTCACACCAATAGTGATAACTATATTAGCGATCACACCAATAACGATAACTATATTAGCGTTCACACCAATAACGATAACTATAAAAATAACGATATTAGCGTCCACACCAATATGATAACTATATTGAGCGATCCACACCAACACGATAACTATATTAGCGTTCAACAAACAAAAAACAAAAAAAATATCTTCTTAACACCAATAACGATAACATATTAGCGATCAAACCAATAATGATAACTATCAATAACGCATAACTATATTAGCGAGCACACCAAATAACGATAACTATATAGCGATCACACCAAACGATTAACTATATTAGTGTTCACACCAAGGACAATAACTATAATGATAACTATAACGATAACTATATTAGCGTTCACAACAAAAACAAAAAATATATTCGCGTTCACACCAATAACGATAACTATATTAGCGATCACACCAATAACGATAACTATATTAGCGTTCACAACAAAAACAAAAAATATATTCGCGTTCACACCAATAACGATAACTATATTAGAGTTCACAACAAAAACAAAAAATATATTCGCGTTCACACCAATAACGATAACTATATTAGCGTTCACAACAAAAACATAAAATATATTCGCGTTCACACCAATAACGATAACTATATTAGCGATCACACCAATAACGATAACTATCAATAACGATAACTATATTAGCGATCACACCAATAACGATAACTATATTAACGATCACACCAATAACGATAACTATATTAGCGTTCACAACAAAAACAAAAAATATATTCGCGTTCACACCAATAACGATAACTATAAATATAACTATATTAGTGTTCACATCAAAAATGATAACTTTACTAACATTCACACCAATAACGATAACTATATTAGCATTCACACCAATAACGATAACTATATTAGCTTTCACACCAAAAATGATAACTATATTAGCATTCACACCAATAACGATAACTATATTAACATTCATACCAATAACGATAACTACATTAACATTCACACCAATAACGATAACTATAAAGATAACTATATTAGTGTTCACACCAATAACGATAACTATATTAACATTCATACCAATAACGATAACTATATTAACATTCATACCAATAACGATAACTACATTAACATTCACACCAATAACGATAACTATATTAGCCTTCACACCAATAACGATAAATATATTAGCGTTCACACCAATAACGATAACTATATTAGCGATCACAACAATAACGATAACTATATTAGCGTTCACAACAAAAACAAAAAATATATTCGCGTTCACACCAACAACGATAACTATCAATAACGATAACTATATTAGCCTTCACACCAATAACGATAAATATATTAGCGTTCACACTAATAACGATAACTATATTAGCGTCCACTCTCACGATAACATATTGCGATCACAAAACTAACGGTAACTATTTACCTTCACACCATAACCAGATAACTATATTACCGTCACACAAAACGATAACTATATTAGAATTCACACCAAGAACGAAAATATATTAGCGTTCAAACTAAACGATAACTATATGCGATCAAAACAATAACGATAACTATATTAGCGATCACAACAATAACGGTAACTATATTACCGTTCACACCAATAACGATAACTACAACAATAACTATATTAGTGTTCACATCAAAAATGATAACTTTACTAACATTCACACCAATAACGATAACTATATTAGCGTTCACACCAATAACGATAACTATAACATTGACTATATTAGCGTTCACACCAATAACAAAAAATATATTCGTGTTCACACCAATAACGATTATATTAGGTTATAACGATAACTAGATAACGATAACTAGATAACTATAACGATAACTATATTTGCATCCATACCAAAGGACAATATTTTAATCGTGCGCTGTAGTTTTGTCATCTTTAGTATTAAAAATGCTCGAGCTTTTTAAAGTTGGATGGATTCAGATTGGCTTTAAATTTTTTAGCGTTCATAAGCTGGAAAAAATAGTTTGGAAAGTGATTCCTACGATATTGTACCTCTGTGTTGTTATGGTTATAATTGCAGTGCGGACTTCCCTATTCTTACATTAAAAAGTTAGAGTTACAGTTATGGCCTTTAATGTGAACAGGCCTTTAATTTTGTGTGGAATAATGTTAATCAACAAATCTGAATCTACCGCAGTTCTGTTCGCCAAGCCGATCAGAGTGGGTTTTGAGAAAGATCTTGCCATTTCTGAGCGTGCGTCTGAGACTACAGCATTATTAATAATAAAGCAGCACGTGCCTCTGTCCTGTCACATCAAATGAAAGTTTGATGTCTTCAGCTGTGCTCTTACATAATGATCACGCGTCGCTCGGTCTTTGTTCATAAACTCCATGAGCACAGAATCGTCTGATGCACCTGCAGTATTTATGACACTCGACGAATCTGCAAACACCCGTCAGGAGTTACAACACTGCATGTGAACTACACACTCCATTAACTCTTCATGAGAACCTCGTCTTTTTCTCATCTACTGAGATTAGATCTTTATCTAATCACTGATGTCTCAATATATTTATTCATATTTAATGTATACATAACGTACATATACATAAACTAGAGTTCAAACGTCTGGGGTGAGAAAGATTTTAATGTTTTAATGTTTCTGAAAGTCTCTCCTGCTCAGAAAGACTGCATTTGATTGATCAAAAATAAATGTTAAAATAAGTGTTTTCTATGTGAATATGTGTTAAACTGTAATGTATTTCTGTGATGCGAAGCTGTATTTCCAGCATCATTACTCCAATCTTCAGTCACATGATCCTTCAGAAACCATTAATATGATTTGCTGCTCAAGAAACAATTCTAATTATTATACATTTTGAAAATAGTTGTGCTTCACAATATTTTTGTGGAAACTGGCATGTTTTATTTGTCAGGATTCACAGATGAATAGAAAGTTCAAAAGAACCGCTTTTATTAGATATAGAAATCTTTTGTAATTTTATTATACAGGTCTTTACTGGAAACCTTTGATCTCATTTAATGCATCTTGTAGTAATTAAAAAAAACTAATAAATAACAAAACATATGAAGATTAAGATTTATATTACACTTTGAACATACTAATAAAAAACAAAAATATTTTAACATATATAGTTTAATATGTATTATATATAAATATTACAAAATAAAGAAAACAATATAGGCATAAATATATAATATATATAAAGGATATATAATATTATATATATATATATATAATATTAAATATTTATATAAATATATAAGTGGCCTGTAAATAACTAACTAGGATATTATTTTAAACAATTACGTTAATTAGATATGGGACCATAAAATATTAAAACTCAAGTTGGATACTATACTAGTGTACTAGACACACAAGTCAGAAACGTCTTGTGCTGCAAACCTTATCTTAATGATCTGCCCTTCGTCTGAGATTAAATAATCGATCTGAGCCCCTAGACGAGGAGAAGAATAAATAAATAATCCAAATAAAATCGCGGACGTACCGAACAAGCGCCGATGGAACAGGAACTTCCCGGCGATGAGGCCCGTGATGATGGCGAGGATCCACATCAGGACCTTGAGGACGTCCCATCCTCCTCCGGGATATTTATTCACCACGAACGAGAAGCAGTTTCCCACCACAATCATGTGCGCTTGCGTCTGGCTGTGCGACACCGGGTCCTCGGCGAAGATCAGGAAGTTGAAGAAGGTGACCAGGTAGGCCACCACCAGACGAGACCAGGGGTGCTGGAAGTAATAGCGGAAGCGGCCGCTGACCTCCATCCGTCGGAGGACACCCAGACACCGTCCGCCTGAAACACAGCACAGAGACCTTTAAACCATTCATGGCTTGATCAATCACTAGTCACTCGCCCTCATGTTCCTCCAAACCTGTAGGACACACTTTTTGCAGTGGAAGACAAAAAAAGAGAAACTTTATGGTACTTTTTACAGTGTATTTGTCCTGCTCACTGTTCGTTTTCAGCGTATGTTAAAGAGCAGCGTGAACATTTGGTGAATCGTCTTATTTTGTGCTCCTCAGAAGGAAGTTCAGGGGACTGAATCTTAATTTTTGGATGAAGTAAGAATTTAGAGAATTATTACAGTTAACTAAAACTGAAACCATAACATTAAAAAAACATAATAATAAAAAATAAGCAGAATTATGGACACCAGTTTCCACTAGAAATAAAAAAAGGTAATTGCAACTGTTTATCTCACAATTCTGACTTTTTTTAGTTTATAGTGCAGAACAAAGGCATCCATTAACAAAAACAAACAAAAAAATATACTATATATAGATATAATCTGTTAGAAAAACAAATTTAAAACGAATACAAAATAAACACACACAACAAAATTACTTAACTAAATTTAAAGCGAAAATAGAAATGATGAAATTAAAACCTGATATTTCTTATTAAAAAATATTCAGGTCACAAAGCACAAAGTCTACACACTAAGAAAACTCATCAAAAACAGGGCCCGATGCATTGTGTTATTATGGAATTGATTTTTAAAAAGGAATTGATTTCAAGTGTTTTATCTGACTTATGCATATTTGGAATTGTGCATTGCATTGGTTGTAAATATCCATAAAATCATCAGTACCTTTCCTGTTATTTTTCTACAGTGTATTTTTAGGAGCATTAACATTTCTGAAGTTCTTTCTTTTGATCGTGTTGTGAAATATGACCTGCATCTGATTCAAATGAAAATAGTCTGGAATGATAGAAACCAGGAGTTCATTAAATCTGGACCAGATCTGGTAAAGACAGGCATGTCACGCAAACACACTAATGTTGACAGCAACGGCCCGAAATATCTGACATGAGCATGTGTGATGACGCAAGCGTTCTGGAATAACCCACTGCTCAGAAACCATGTGCTGGGCCTGCTGGACCAAATTTAAACCGTGTGTGTGTGTGGTGTGTGTGTGTGTGTGTGGGAGTGAGTGAGTGAGTGAGTGTGTGTGATTGTGTGTGTGTGTGTGATTGTGAGTGAGTGTGTGTGTGTGTGTGTTGTGTGCGAGTGTGTGTGTGTGTGTGATGAGTGCGGTGGAAGTGAGTTGTGAGGGAGTGTGCTTGTGTGTGTGTGTGTGTGTGGGTGTGTGTGTGTGTGTGTGTGTGTGTGTGAGTAGTGAGTGTGTGTGTGTGTGAATGAGAGAGTGAGAGAGTGAGTGTGTGAGAGATAGAGAGTGTGTGAGTGAGAGAGTGAGTGAGTGTGTGTGTGTGTGAGAGTGTGGGTGTGTTGAGTGAGGGAGTGAGTGTGGTGTGAGCGACCTAGCGAGGGGTGATAGGTGATGTGACGGGAGTGGAGTGAGTGTGTGTGTGTGTGGGTGTGAGTGTGGGTGTGTGTGTGTGTGTGTGTGCTGTGTGTGTGTGTGAGTGTGTGGGTGGGTGTGAGTGAGTGAGTGAGTGTGTGTGTGTTGTGTGTGTGAGTGACTGTGTTGTGTGAGTGTGTGTGTGGGGGTGTGTGAGTGTGAGTGTGTTGTGTGTGTGAGTGTGTGAGTGAGTGAGTGTTGTGTGTTTGTGAGTGAGTGTGTGTGTGTGTGAGTGTGTGTGTGTGTGTGTGTGTGTGTGCGTGAGTGAGTGAGTGAGTGAATGAGAGTGTGTGTGTGTGTGAGTGTGGTGTGTGAGTGTGTGTCTGTGCGAGTGTGTGAGTGACCGTGGTGTGTGTGTGTGTGGTGGGTGGTGTGTGTGTGGGTGTGTGCCGTGTGTGGTTGAGTGAGTGTGGTGTGATGTGTGTGTGTGTGAGTGTGATCGTGTGTGTGAGTGGGTGGTGGGGTGTGTGTGTGTGTGGTGTGAGTGTGTGTGTGTGTGTGTGTGTGAGTGAGTGTGATAAAACATAATTAAAGCAGCCTAATCCAAGTCAAAATTCAAAACACAATCTAAATAAAGAATAGCAAAACAAAATGTATGTAAATATTTTATGCGAATATTCATTGAATTTAATGTTTTTATCTGGAATCTGACCTGGATATTTTTTAGGAATTTCATCCAGTAACTTTTATTATTTTGGCCTGGAGCTTGTGAAGATAGTTATTCAGATTCAGACAGTTTCAATATAGATAGAGAGATAGAAAAACTCACCAGAGGCTACACATCTATCTAATCTATCATACTATCTGCAAGTGCAATATATCTATCTATCTATCTATCTGTATGTATCTATCTATCTATCTGTCTTATCTATCTATATATCTATCGTGTTTACATCCATGGCTTCCACACTGAAACTCTTCCCTTTAACGATCACATGTCAAAATAATCAATCTCAGCAACACATAAGCACGCATGAGATCACCGCATGACGCACGCATGTAACGCACGCGATGAATGAATCAGTCAGCGCATCAGCCGATGTTTGCTGATGATCGGAAATTAGAAACTGTTTAAACGCCTCGTGCGTCCGATCAGAGGCGCTATTCCAGCCATGTTCCACACAACACACACACACGAACCGACGCAACACACACACACAACCACACGCACGGAGTAACAGAAGATGTGAAGCGTCTCTTACGCAGACAGTCGTGGAGAGATTCTGAGGCCATCGCCGCGTCAGCGTTTGCATTCAGTGATGATCCGCGGCGCGTCGCTCATTGAACGCGTCTGATTCCACGCGTCCAGAAACAAAACACAGAGCTCAACATGGAGACGGACCTGTATCCCTCTCTCTCTCTCTCTCTCTTACGCTCTCTCTGTTGTGTGTGTGTTGTGCTCTCCTCTCCTCTGTCTCTCTCTCTCTCTCTCTGGTGTGGTGTGTCGGTG